>JASDQU010281748.1:0-14178 GCA_032191745.1 Picea mariana
AATAATAATGCAACATGTAAATTTATCACACAATTGACAATTATCATGGCAAGAATATCACCAAATGTGTGCATACCTTCCATGAACCTCCCAGACTTAGACCACACTACTCATCACACTCAGCAGCAGGTCACCCCCGATTTGGGACTAAACTCCACATGGGTAAAGGGATTCCTAACTAGGATAATGTATCACATACAACAGGAAAGACTTTGTCATAGGTGCCTACTCAAAATAACAGCCTACAGTCCCCAATTCCCCACATGTCTGTCCCACCCAAGGAAGTGTGCCCCTTCTTTTCTCAACAGTCCTTCGACTACCTCAATTCCTTTCTGGGCTTCAACAACAGGCCAGACAGGAAGTCTCAGAGCCCTATAGCTGCAATTTAGCACCTTCAGGAAATCAATTCCCAACAATTCTCTCACCCAGAGACAAATTGCTCATGGGCCTAACAACTCGCCTCTTCCATCCAGCTCCCAAGATAACCATCTACAAAAACAACTATGGCTATGGATACAGGTTCAGGTACAATTACATGAAGGTACAAAGGATAGCTCAATGAGTGTGTGGATGATGATGGAGTGAATTGCTGAATGATGGAAAGAATGATGGAAAATGAACTAAGTCCCAACAATATGTATGCATGTCCCCAACTTGACACTTGCCATGTTGGGAGCTACTTTGGCCCACTTGTCCCCAACTTTGGAACATAGGATAAAATAATTATCCATAATTTATACTCTAATAAATATTAATATAATATTCCTTTTTGGCTTAAGCTCCCTAGCTTACCCTTTTTCCTTAACTTTTAGCCCTCCCCTTTCCCTAACTAGTGGAGTTTAGTCCCTCATACTCTTTTATCATGGTTGGTCTGCGTGCAATAATGTATTTTATATTAATGATGAGACATATAAAAAAATAGGCACATTGGCCTTTAGCATCTAGGCTCTCTGGCCTAATACAAACATCAGCCTCCTAGATTATAATAACTGGCTCACTAGCCTATAAAACACGACATATACACAAAGGCTCCCTGGCCTCAAAATCACGCACACTTAAGTTGTTGTGCGGGGTATCTTGGAATGTGCACACTTGATTTTACTGCATAACACATGCACGCACTATGCCATGTAAGGTGGATAGAAAATGGTATAAAACAACTCACCAGCTTAAGTACATTTGAATTTACATTTACAATTGGGTTCGACCTAGGGATATTACAATTCCCTCCCCTTATTTATGCATTGTCCTCGGTGCATCGTGTACACATATACAACAAAATTTCAAAAATCCTAAAAAAGATGTGGGTATTCTGCCTGCATGGCATCCTCATTCTCCCAAGTAGCTTCCTCAAGACTGTACTAGGTCCATTGGATGATTACAATACCTATGGCTCAATTCCTGAGTTGTTTGATTTTTTGGTCCAGAATGCATACCAGATGCACTTGGAAAGCACCTTCTTGCTCCACCTGAATCACATTCCAATCAATAACATGATTATCATCATGTATATACTTCTTTAGCAATGATACATGGAATACATTATGAACAAACATAGATGTAGGCGATAAAATCATATAATCTATTGGACCAATCCTCTCTAGTATTTCAAATGGTCCACAATAGTGAGTTTCCAACTTTGAACAATTTCCCAACTTCAGGGAACTTCTATTGGCTTTCACTTTCAAAAATACATGGTCTCCGACTTTAAATTCCCTGTGAGTTCTGCCCTTATCAGCATAGATTTTCTACCTTTCTTGGGCATCCTTTAAGTTTTGTTTTATTTTCATCATTTTCTCCTCCATTTGTCTGAATAAATCTGGCCTAACCACTGCTATATCTACTGGGTTGTCCCAACTTACTAGTGTGTTTCACTTTCTGCCATAAAGTGCCTCAAATGAGCTCATCTTTAGAGATGTTTGGTACCCATTGTTATAAGAAAACTATACTAAGTGTAGATAGTCTTCCCATTTTGATGGTTTATCCATCACATACATCCTCAACATATCCTCAATCACTTGATTCACTCTCTCAGTTTGTCCATCTGATTCTGGATGATAAGTTGCGCTAAAATTCAAATTTGTTCCAAATCCATTAAATAATCCTTTCCAAAAATTTGAGGTAAATTTTGGATCTTTGTCATACACAATTGTCTTCGGTATGCCATGTAATATAGAAATTTCTCTCATATAAACATCAACAATGTTGGCTTCCTTGTGAGTGAGCTTAACTAGAATACAATGGGCAGCTTTAGTAAGCTTATTCACCACTACCATGACATAATCATGTTGCTTGTTTGTTATGGGCAGTTTGGTGATGAAATCCATTGTTAGAAATTCTCATTTCCACTCAGGAATGGGTAATGGTTGTAGCAAACTGGGTGTCTATGCTTAGCCTTTACCTTTTGGCATTCCAAACATTTGGCAATAAAATATGCAACTTCTTTCTTCATGCCTGGCCAATAATATTGTCTTCTGACAGCTGCAATAGTTTTCTGATAACCTAGGTTCCCAACATAAGGTGCATTATGCATTTCTCTCAATATCACATTTTTCAATTACCGGGAATTTGGTACATAAATTCTTCCCTTGTACATGAGAATTTCATCAATATCTAGCTTCTATTCTTCAATTTTCTGCTGCAATTAACCTTGTTGTAATTTTGCCACTAATTCCTTGTATTGCAAATCTAATTTTGCAGCCTCTAAAATTTTGTGTTTCAAATATGATTGGTACATGATAATGGTTCTAGCATGCAATTCATGCACTCTTCTTCTTAGTGAATCAACCACTTTGTTCTCTTTCCCCTTGATATGCTTTATATAAAAGTCATATTCACTTAGAAATTCTAACCATCTTCTTTTTCTAGCATTTAGAACTGGCTGATCAAATAAATATTTCAAACCATTATGGTTTGTCCTTAGCTCAAATATTTTCCCCATGAGGTAGTCTCTCCATTTCTTTAAGTCATGCAATATGGCTGCCAACTCCAAATCATGAGTGACATAGTGTATTTCATTCTCCTTCAACTTCCTTGATTCATAACATATAACAAACCCATTTTGAGTGAGGACTCCATCAAGTCCTTCTTTACATGCATTTGCGCATACAATGAAGTCTTCATTTGGGTCTGTAATCCTTAGTATTGGAGAACTTGTTAATAATTGTTTCAAGTGTTGGAAGCTCTTTTCACAATCCAATGTCCATTGAAACCTCGCACCCTTCTTTTGTAAGGAAGTGATTGGGTGTGAAATCTTTGGGAATCCTTCAATAAATCTCCTATAGTAGCCTGCAAGTCCCATGAATGATATGACCTCTATCACATTCTTTGGCATTGACCATGTCCACTGCTATCCACTGCTATCCCATCCTCTGAAATGATATGTCCCAAGTAATGAATTTTCTTCTGATAAAATGAGCACTTGATCAATTTGGCATACAACTAATGCTCCCTTAATACTTGCAACACCATCCTAAAATGATGCTCATAATCTTCTTCTGACTTGGAATATACAAGGATGTCATCCAAAAAGACAATGACAAAATTGTCTACATATTCTCAGAAAACACCATTCATTAAGCACATGAAAATAATTGGTCCATTTGAAAACCTAAATGGCACCACTGTGAACTCATAACGACCATACCTTGTCCTAAAGGCGGTCTTGTTGATATCTTCCTCTTTAATCCTTACCTAATAGTATCCTAACTTGAGAACTATCATTGAAAATATCTTTGCATCCTTCAATTCATTAAAGATATCATCTATCATTGGTAGAGGATACTTGTTCTTTACAGTCACTTTATTCAACTGTCTAAAATCGATGCAAAATCTTAATGTCCCATCTTTCTTCTTCATGAACAAGATTGGGGCACCCCAAGGTGACACACTTGGGCGTATATACCCCTTCTTAAAAATTTATCCAATCTGCATTTGCAACTCCTTCATCTCTGGTGTTCTCATTCTGTAAGGAGTCTTTGACACTGGAGCTTCTCCAAGCATTAAATTTATAGAGAAATCAATATCTCTCTTTGGGGGTAGTCCTGGTACCTCCTTGAACACATCTTCAAAATCTTGCAGGACTGCATGAGCTTCCAAATTTGGCACCTTATCTTTAGGTGTCTCTTCCATATGAGATGCAAATATTTGACATCCTTTTCTATAACATTTCTTCAGCTACAATGCTGAAATTTATCTGATGGTCATTGCCCCGGGAATTTCCTACACTTTCCTTAGGCTCCCTTCCTCATTCAAGAAAGTAAATTCCTTGTTATGACAGTCTATAATAGCATGATTTTGATCCAACCAATCCATCCCAATTAGACATTCATAGGAACCTAAAGGCAAGATGTTCAAATATTCCATGGTGTTCAGTCCATTCATGTCCATAAGACATGAATTAACCATCTCATTAACTTTTATTTTGGCTCCACTAGCCACCTACACCAACCAAGATTTTCAATGCTTGCTTCTTGGCAAATGAAAACTTTACACCATCTCGGGATCTATAAAACTATGACTAGCTCCTGAATCAATTAAAATAACAATGGTTTCGTTGTTGATCACACCTTCCACTTCAATCATATGTGACTGATACTGTGCTTGCTTGTTGTCCAGGGCTGCATAGATCTTTGGTACATTTCTGCCCATGTCCTCCACTATTTCAGCTTGTTGTACATTGAGGATAGTCCTCACTTTTTCACCTTTGTGAGGACAATCTATGAACATATGATTTATAAAGTAATGCATTGGGTAATGTGCAAGACACATCAAGTCACATTGAGAAGAGATTGAGAGAGGTTTTCTGAGTAAGCTTGAGAGAGGAAAGTGAGCAGCAAAGAGGGCACATTTTCCAAGGGAGCTAGGGCACAAATCCCAAGGAAAGATTTTATGTTTTGTGGCTGAGATATTTTTATGTTGTGGGATGTCGTACTGTACAGATCCATATAGTCCATACAATAGTACAGATTTGGCACAGAAATTGAGGTAATTTTGGGCATGTTTTTCGAGGAAGATTTTACATTTTTACTTGTTTTTTCTAGGCCGTACGAAACATTCCATACAACTGACTTTGGACAAACAAATCGAGGTACAGTACAGTCTGTACAACAGTACGGATTTGGCATGGAAATTGAGGCAAAATTTAGTGGGACTGTTTTGGTGATGTAAGGTATTTTCCTTGGCTGGAAATGTGTATTTGTTGTTGTTTTGTACTTTCATGAAGCTAAATAGTAATCTCTCTCTCTCTCTCTCTCTCTCTCTCTCTCTCTCTCATTGGGTTTCCTCACATTAGGGTTTCCCTCACTTTTGCCTAAATTTCTGAGTTTTATGGGTTGCTATCCACTATGTTTATTACCACTGCTATTTTTCTTAGCAATGTGTATTTATGCTTATGGTAATTTTTGAATGTGGGTTTAAGGATTTATGAAGTTCATGCAAGATAGTTACCTCTAGGTTGCTAAGTGTTTGACAAAAAATTCATTTGCTGATTTTTGTCATTAAAACTCTACATGGTATTAGAGCTTTGTCCCTAAGTGACAATGGGCAGTGTGATATTTGGGCAAAAGGGTGTAATTATTTTCCTTGATTTGTGACAGGAAATATGGCTGGAAGAATTAGATATGAGGATCATATGGATGACATTTCCAACTATTTGCAGTGGAAGGTCCGATTGTCAGTTGTTCTCAAGGAGAACAAAATTTATAACTATGTCAACTTTGTTGTGGAAGCTCCCACAGTATATCATGTTTCTTTGGACTTGCATGAGGTCAAGGAAGCTAAGGATCAGAGGATTATTCTAGATGGGGTGAAGGATCATCTTATCCCACACTTGGCTGAAAAAAATACTACCAAGGATATGTGGGATGCACTTAAGAACTTGTTTGAGGTGAAGAACGAGAACCAGAAGATGGCCTTGAAGGCTAAGTTGCATGATACAAAGATGGGTAAGGAGGAGAGTGTCTCTTATTATATTACCTGGGTAGATCAAGTAAAATATGAGCTGGAAGTTGTTGGAGAGGTCATTATGGATTCTGAGTTGGTGAGGATAGCCTTAAATGTCTTCACCAAAGAATGGGAAGTCTTCATGAAGTGTGTGGTGGGACGTGAGAATCTACTAGATTGGAGTAGACTATGGGATGATTTCACTCAGGAAGAGATCCAAGAAAGATATCAGATGAGTGAACAGAAGACAGACAAAGCTGATGAGAATTTTTCTCTTGCGGCAAAGAGAAAGAAGAAAGGAAGTTCCGGAAGGGACTTGAGTAAAGTCAGATGCTATTTTTGTAACCAGTTGGGGCACCTTGCCTCTAATTGTCCTGAGAGGAAGAAAAAAAAGAAGGAACCAAAAGGGCCTGAGATAGCTACTACAATAGCCATGGAGGACTTTGCTTCAAAGTTTGACAGGGAATTTTCTTTGGTGACCCTAGTTTTCATTGTCGACAGTGGAGGATTTGGAGGTGATATCAGATGGATTGTGGATAGTGGAGCCTCTATCCACATGATGAGAATCTGGTGAGTTTTCCTATATTTCATAGAGATTTGTCCTGGCCAATAGGTGGTAAATGAAGGTGGTATGGCCAAAGTTGTACGTGTAGTTGGGAATGTTAGATTCCAACTCAAGTTTGGGGGACTCTTGGAGCTTGATGGAGTTCTCTTTGTTCCAAGGAAATTTCTCTCAGTCTCAGCTTTGTAGGATGTAGGATATTGTGTATTTTTCAAGAGGGAACATGTCTTTATCTGCAGGTAGGGAGTGGAACCGGTGGAGCTGCAGTTGATCGGTAACCAGGTGGACAAGTTGTATATGTTGAGAGGACATCCTTTAGTGTATTATTCAGCGTTAGATGTGGAGTGTGAGGAGGCTCCTGAGACTGCAGTGGCACCAAGGTTTTAGTCTTACATTCCGAGATGGAAGAACGCTCAGCCATGTTGATCGAACCAATGCTCAAGATGAAGCGAGCTCAAGGTTCTGGGAGGTTTCCAAGAGACTAGATTCTAGTTTGAGTTTTGTGTTGGTGTTGAGGATGGCTCCAAGTTCATAGGGATATTCTACAGAGCACAATGTGATGTGACAAGATGATGGAGATTGAAGCAAGTACATCCCTCACTAAGAGGGAGTGTTAGCTTTTTAGCTCAGAAGGTACTCTGCATGTTTTGTCTTGTATGCAGATGTTACCTTATCTTTACACTACCAAGCACTTAACTTTGTAATGAGTTTTTATAAAGTTGCTTTAAGTGGTTCTTTTATTAAAGTGACCTTTTAATAAAGTGTACCTTCTAATTTTAAAGTGACTTTATTTTCATAAAGCACTTATGTAATAAAGTGAAATCACTTTAATATTTCGAGTGATTTATTTTGGAGTGAATGGATCATGACCCTTGATCTTGAAAAAGGCAAGATCTAATCTTGGACTTTGGATTTAGGGTTGGGGAAGGTGAAAATACACTTTGGAGGGAAAATGTCATTTTAATATTTATAAAAGAATGCATTGGGTAGTGTGAAAGACACATTGATTCACATTGAGAGGATATTGAGAGATATTTTCTGAGTAATATTGAGAGAGGAAAGTGATTAGCAAAGATGGCACCTTTTCCAAGGGAGCTAGGGAACAAATCCCAAGGAAATATTTTTTGTTTTGTGGATGAGATATTTTTCTGTTGTGGGACGCCATACTGTATGGATCCGTACAGTCTGTACATCAATACAAATTTGGCATGGAAATTGAGGTAGTTTTGCAAATGGTTTTCCAGGCATATTTCATATTTTACTTGTTGTTTTTGGGTCATATGGAACAGTCTATACATCTGAATGTGGGCACAAAAATTGAGGTACAGTATAGTCCGTACAACAATACATATTTGGCATGGAAATTGAGGCAAAATTTAGTGGGACTGTTTTTGTGTTGTGAGGTATTTTCCTTGGTTGGAAATGTGTATTTTCTGTTATTTTGTACTTTCCTGAAGCTGAATAACAATATCTCTCTCTCTCGTTGGGTTTCCCCACACTAGGGTTTTCCCTGGCTTTTGCCTAAATTTCTGAGTTTTATGGGTTGTTGTCCACTATGTTTATTTCCGCTGTTATTTTTCTTAGCAATGTGTATTTCTTCTTATGGTAATTTCTGAATGTGGGTTTAAGGCATTTATGAAGTTCATGCAAGAAATTTATCTCTAGGTTGCTAAGTGTTTGACACAAATTTCATTTGTTGTTTTTTATCATTAAAAATCTACATCAAACGTTCTGGTTTCTTTAGAAATTGGTTGTAATTGAGGATTATTTCCAAAGAATGGTGGCTTAGATCCCTTCTTCCTCTAATCCATCTTGAATTTATTTTTGTCTTTCCAAGTTTTTTGGAAACTTGGCCTTGCTTTTTACTGATCATATAGGCATTTATCTCGCCTTATGGTATCCTCCAATGTCTTGGGATCATCATACTACATTTTGTCACCGATGAATGATGGCAATACACTCAAATACCTTTGTATATTAACTGTCTCATCCTTTATGAAAGAGACATACTTCAGCAATTCTAAAAATCTTCTTTCATATTCATCTATGGCCATACTCCCAAGCTTGAGTTCAAAGAACTCTTTCATTTTCTTGTCATAGTATCTCTTAGTCAATTATTTCTTTTCGAAATACTTCTTGAATTATCTCCAAGTGACACTATTCTCCTTAATTTGCTTCACCTGCACAAGTTGATCCCACCACGTGGATGCCATTCCCTTGAGTTGATAGATGGAAATTATTCCTTCTACATGAGATGAATAACTACACAATTGAAAATACTTTCTCATCCCCATCAGTCATATCTCTGCATCTTCATACTTCTTGTGCTCACCATCAAATGTAGGAGGTTTGATTTTATTCATTTCTCCTTGTAGCTCATCCTCCACAGACTTATTATGCTCCCTAATAGGGGATGGACTTGAGTTGCTATGTGCTCTCTTATTCGAATGCCTTGGGGAGTGATAGTGATGTTTGATAACACTTCTGGATCTTCTTTTTTCATCAGGAGACCTGTGACTTCTTGATTTGCTTGAGCCACTCTCCTTATCCAATTTATGTTATATTATGTTCAAGCTCTGTATTAACTTCATGTTGAAGTCCTCTTGCTTCTCCTTGTCTCTCATAAGCCTTTCATTATCATCTTTATGGCTTTGTAAATCCTTCTATAAATTTCTAATGGTCTCTACCATATTCATGGTTCCATCCCTTCCTTGTCCATGTCCATTGGAGTTTGTTCCTTCAATGCCCAAATGGACATCCATCCCCATAATATCATCTTCTTGGCTATAAGTCGTTTGTGCATCATCCATTCCTATGGAATCTGTGTTGATTCTGATCCAATCTATTTTTTGTTAACTCTGTAAAATGTGCAGCCAACAAAACTTTGTCAGCCTAACTGTTTCAACAATTTCATGAAAATATTAACCATTCTGGTTCAATAATATATCAGAATTCTTTCTTTTGATTTCCTGGAAAATTGAATGCCTAGATCAATTTTATGGGTGAACAATTATATTCTATTTTCCAATACCTTTCCAATGCCTTCTCCCATGCTCAATTCCGAGTCTCGAGTAGAAATGTATGGCTATTTGAAAATTGTCCATTAATTTTTCTATTCAAACATCAACTTGGCGCAACTTTGCACTGTAAATGTGAATTTTTGCACCTACTCCATTGTAATATTTGTAGGATCTCAATTGGATTTCTTCATATACATATTCTAGACACTGTGTCCAAGTTTCACCTTTTTTTGGATTCTGGGCTGCTAGTTACAGCCTGCTGAAGTTCTAGGCCAATTCGTGTTTTTGGTTTGGAATGATACATGTACCTTCTTTTCCATATTAAACATTTTTAACATGGCCAAAAATTTAATTCAGCTTTGGCAGTGTCTTCTATGGTTTAATAGATTTCCATTGACTACTCCTATGCCTCAATCTAATTCTGTAGAAGAAAGTTATGGCTCTTTGAAGTCAGTTGGGTCTTAAAATTTATCCTCCACTGTTTATGATGTAACTTTCTCATAAAATCTTCGTTTGACGAATGATTTACACCATTAGAAATCTCTCTCTGAGATATTTTATTTGAACTACAAAGATAGAGTGTACCTTGATACACTTTGTTCTTGTGGTTTTTGAGTAACTAAAAACACTCTTAAGGGTCTCAAAAAAGTGATGCAAAAAGATGGCATTCAAATGATATAAAATGTCGCAAAAATTCGATGGTTTTTGTTGTTGTTCACCATCCAAACGACTTTGCGCACACAAATTTCAACTTGTACACATATATTTAGTGTGTGCAACAACACCAAAAGGTAATTCATGCTCCGCGAACTTATAACCACTGTGCATCACTTCTCTGTTGCATCAATAACTAGAGCACACTAATTTTGTGTCACGTGCCAATATCCACTGCACACAGTTTTGGTTCTTTCACTATTACTTGTTGCGTGCAGTTTTTGTATCGTGCGTTGATATTCTGTGCACATTTCATTCTACATGTTGCACCATGCCAAAGTTTAGTATGGCCCCACCGCGCAACAAAAATCTATGCCCATCATTAACTAAATTGTCGCATGACAATATATACCCACATTCCACGCGCACCAACAAAATTCCTCTGCGCTCTGCCAATACTACACACACCACGTGTGTCATTATTATGTGTGTGCACATCGCGCACACCTTATTATGCATATGCACACTGTTCACTTCTAAATTTAGTGTGCGCACTCCTACACCAACATTTTTCCGCGCGGTGCCAAAATTTAGTGCGCGCACCAGCACACCAGTGTTTTTCCGCTCGATGCCAAAATTTAGTGTGCGCACTAACATGCCAACATTTTTCTGCGCGACACCCAATTTTTACATATCAGAATACTTTTAATTTGCATCATGCATTTTTAATGTGCCCACCTGCACACATTCATTTTTATGCGCATCAATTCCTCGTGAATTCTGCTGTAGAAATTGGGGCTTTTGCTTAACTTTTCCCCAATTTTTACTATAGACATTCTGTAACTATGAAATTTGTTCAATTTCACCCTGATAACGCCAGTTCAACCTCTGGAACAACAAATCACTATGGTTTGACATTTCTAGAATGATTTTTTCCCAAACTCAAGTCACAAATTGAGAGTTTTAATTACTAATCTCGCTCCAACTGTCATGGCTTCACTGTAACTTTAAATTCGACCAATTTCAGGTTTGAATTTTCTAGAACAAATATAAATCAGTAATATCTCACCACTTGGCTGAATTTCTCAATTTTCTCATGAATTTAACAATAGAAATTGGGGATTTTTCCCAATTCCACCCAATTGTTGTTACTTTTAACCATGGACGCTCTATAACTTAAGATTTGGCCGGTTCTAAATCAATCCTCTGTAAAATTTCATTTCAACTCAAACTTGCTCAGCCCATCCAGGCTCAGTGTTGAAAACTAAAGCTCTGATACCATATTGTAACATCCCCGACCACCCATGTCAGGGCATGCTACACAAAAAAACACTTTCATTCTCTACTTGAAATTTTGTGACATACCCAGCATCCAACTAAGCTATGTTACATACATTTTTTTTTTCCAAACTGCATGCAATTAAAATATACACACAAAAAACTCTTCTGGATATATATATAACGTAAACATACAAATACATTCTGTAAATGCACAGATTCATACTAAAATAACATTAAACATATACATGCAATACCCATAAATATAAAGGTAGCTATAACCACACATATGATAAACTCATAAAAATAAAACATAAAATAATAACGCAACATGTAAATTTATCACACAATTGACACTTATCTTGGTAAGAATATCACCAACTGCGTGCAGATCTTCCATGAACCTCCTAGCCTTAGACCACACTGCTCATCACTCTCAACAGCGGGTCATCCACAAGTTGGGACTAAACTCCACCCGGGTAAAGGGATTCCTAACTAGGATAATGTATAACAGACAACAGGAAAGACTTTGTCACAGGTGCCTACTCAAACTAAGAGCCTACAGTCCCTCATTTCCCACATTCCTGTCCCACCCCAGGAAGTGTGCCCCTTCTCTTCTTAATAGTCCTTCGGCTGCGCCACTTCCCTTCCATGCTTCAACAACAGGCCGGATAGGAAGTCTCAAAGCCCTATAACTGTAGTTTATCACCTTCGGGAAATCAATTCCCAATATTTATCTCACCCAGAGAGAAATTTCTCATGGGCCTGACAACCTGCCTCTTCAATATTCCATGGGCCTGATGACCCGCTTCTTCCATCCATCTCCCAAGCTAACCAACTACACAAACATGTATGGGTATGGATACAGGTTCAGTTACAATGACATGAAGGTACGAAGGATAGCTCAATGAGTGTGTGAATGATTATGGAGTGATTGACTGAATGATGGAAAGGATGATGGAAAATGAACTAAGTCCCAACAATATGTATGCATGTCCCCAACTTGACACTTGTCATGTTGGGAGCTACTTTAGCCCACTTGTCCCCAACTTTGGAACATAGGAAAAAATAATTATCCATCTTTATACTTTAATAAATATTAATATAATATTCATTTTTGGCTTAAGCTCCCTAGCTTAGCCTTTTTCCTTAACTTTTATCCCCCACCTTTCCCTAACTAGTGGAGTTTAGTCCCCCATACTCTTTTATCATGGTCAGTCTGTGTGAAATGATGTATTTTATATTAATGATGAGACACATACAAAAATAGGTGCACTGGCATTTAGCATCTAGGATCTCTAACCTAATACAAACATAAGCTTCCTAGCTTATAATAACTGGCTCACCAACCTATAAAACACAACATATACACAAAGGCTCCCTAGCCTCAAAATCGTGTGCACTTAAGTTATTACGCGCGGTATCCTGGAATGTGCACACTTCATCAGTTTACTATGCAGTACATGCACACACTATGCCATCAAAGGTGCATACAAAATGATATCAAACAACTCCCCAGCTTAAGTACATTTTCATTTATATTTACAATTGGGTTCGGCCTCAGATATTACATCTTCAAAGGATCCATCTCATGGTCAAGTAAATCTATCGAAAGCTTGTGAAGCCATATTGCTTCGCACACTCGATGCTATATACTCTGCCTCTGTGGTGATCAAGTCCATAGAGTTTTGTTTCCTATCGCATCAAGAAACCATGGAAAACTTCACGGTAGAGAAACAACTGGATGTGCTCTTTTGGTCCATTGTACTTTCTGCTTCATCTGAATCAACATATCCTGCAAACTCAAGCTCACATTGGAGGAATATCTCAAGCCATATCCAACTGTGCCTCACATTTATCTCAATACATGTTTTAGTGAGTCTGTCTCGATTGACTCATAAAATGACTAGGAACATTTACTACATGGAATGAATCAAGTCTGGTGTTAACCAAATACATTAGTGATCTGATCTGTAAGGGTCCTAACCTGCACATAGGTAGAACAATATATTCGGATGTAATAAAGGTCAATATTAATAAGGCCTTTCAATAAAATAGAATAAGGCGGATGTAAGAAGACCTAATAGAATCTTTTGATTCTAGAAGGATCTTCCTCTAGTTGTTTCTTTTTAGTATAAATAGGAGTTGAGGGTATGAGAACCCTATCTTGGATATTATTGTAATAGAGATCTGCTCAACTGGAGGTTGCTCCCTCAAAGAGGCCTGTGAACATTGCTTTCAGATTCAAAGTGTTATTTGTGTTGTTATTCTTATATCATTTCAGTGTTACTGTGGTGAATGTTCTGGTTATATTGTTATTATTCTGCCATTACTAGCATTTTATTTTTGTTCTACATACATTTTATATCTGGTATCTTACAAGTGGTATCAGAGCACTTTCCTCGGCAGAAAGTGTGGGTTAATTTATTTTTTTCGGGTAGAGACATATTACGATGTCTTTAAGCCACATAGATCTGTCGTTACACACATAAACCCACGGTTGAGGGATTCATACATGCAGGAAATACAAGTGGTACTTAAGCGCACATCTGTTGGCCACCCTTGTAACCCCTGTTGATACCCCTTCGAGTGGTAGTGCATCAGACAACACTTATGTATGGATCGGCCTAGATTACTTGAAGCCCTATTTAGATAAACCGATCGGCTGCCTGACTGCTATAGTGTCACCGAGAACAACACTCGGGAAGATACTCTCTAGTA
>JASDQU010281749.1:2855-14517 GCA_032191745.1 Picea mariana
TATGGTTACCTTATTGAGTTGTCTATAATCTATGCACAATCGAAGGGTACCGTCTTTCTTTTTCACAAACAGGACTAGTGCTCCCCATGGAGACACGCTGGGATGGATATAGACTTTGTCCATCATTTCTTTTAGTTGTAATTTAAGCTCAACTAGCTCGGGTGTGCTCATCTTGTAGGGTGTCCTAGACACTGGCACCGCTCTTGGTGAAAGTTCTTTCGAGAATTCAATGTCCCTTCTCAGAGGTAGACGCAATACCTCTTCCAGAAATACATCTTTATATTATATTATTGTGGGGTGGTCTTCGAGGCTTGGTTAGTCATCTTCAACTAATTCCAACACCTGTATCGCATATAATGGACATCCCTTTCTGCAATACTTTCTCATTTGAAGGGCTGATATTCGTCTCACCGAGACAGGTTTTTGGATCCCTTGAAGGGTTATCCTTCTTCCTTCTTCACTTACACATTCTAAGGTTTTATGGTAATAGTCTAATCTAGCTTTATATGTGGCTAGCCAGTCCATACCAATCAATAGGTCATACGAACCTAGGGGTAGTATGTTAAGGGTTGCTTGGGTGGGGAATTCACCCATAGTGAATTGGCAAGCTGGTACGACCTCCGCTACCTTTTTTTTGATGCCAGTGGCTAACTGTACCAACCATGGCTTGGTGTGTTTATGTGGCTATAATTTACAGTTATCAACAGCCTTAGGAGCTATATAAATCAAATTTGAACCAGGGTCACTTAGAATAAACACTAGATGGTTGGTGATCATACCTTCCATCTCCACCACTGAAGCTTGGTGGTCAGCTTGTTTATTATTCACGGCTGCATAAATTTGCAGCACACTCCTGGCCACGTCATTGATGGTGGTAGCTTCTTGAACGTTGTAAATTCTCCGACTATTCTGTTGTCGATGCGGGCAGTCCCTCAGTAGATGTTCTTCTCCACAACCCCAACATTTCAAGGGTTCTCTCTTTAGGTTATCAATCTTTCCTGGGGTAGATCCAGAAGGTTTATTTCCGCTCTGGGAGGGAAAATTCTGCTGGTGTACACTTTGGGTTGGGAAGCTCATCCTTGAGTCCTTTTTATAGTTTTTAAATCTTGGGGATTTAAACGCCTTTTTCTAGAATCCCAAACTATTCTTCTTCTTCTAGCCTTCGCGAGGTTCTGTATGATGCCCAAGTTGTTCATAAAAATATCTTGCCTTTCGGATAGTGTCTTCTAGGGTCTTTGGCTCGTCAAACTCAATCATATTCTGATAGTCCTTAAGTATTCCACTGATGAATCATTGCACCTTTTCCTTTTCTGCTTTTATATAGGATACATACCTCAGCAACTCAAGGAATCTACTGAGATATTCCTCTATGGTGAGTTGCCCCAGTTTGAGTTCATAGAAATCTTTAGTCTTTTCGTCGAAATATTTTTCCAATAGATACTTCTTTCCGAAGTATTTCTCAAACCGTTCCCAAGATAGGTTATCTTCGTGAATCCCTTTTACATTCTTAAGGTCTTCCCACCAAATGGAAGCCTTTCCATTCAAGTTGAAAGTGGCTACTTAGGCCTTCAAGTTTTCTGAGAAGTCATGGACTCTGAAATACTTATTTAGTCCAAGCAACCAAGCCTCCGCTTCCTCCCCCTTCTATATTTCACTGTCGAAAGAGGGTGGTTTGGCCTTCTTGAATTCTTCGAGATTATGACTTTTGGAATGCTTTCACTTCTTCCATTTTCTGCGGGAATAAGAACTAGTTCTGCTACTAGAAGATCCCTTCGAGTCGCCATTTTCCTTTCCATAGGAATCGTCCGATGCTTGTCCCTTATCTCTAGGGTGGACCTTTCTCAAGGTGCTCTTCCCAGTGTGGCCACTTAAAATACCACGTTTCTGTATCTCAGGTGGACTTTGACTTTTCTTTGTCTGTCCTCGTTCCGCGCGACTGGTGTCAGGTCCATGCTACAATTGTCTTTGTATGTCAGATAAACTCTGCCGGAAGAGTGCATTAATTTCCATTTTCTTCTCTTGCTCTTTTATCAACCTCTCGTTGTCGGCCTTGCAGCTCTGTAGTTCGACCATGAGGCTCCTCATAGTCTCAGCTAGATCTGGAGGGGTCTCTACCACTCTCCTTTCATCAGACTCTTCATCTCTATTTTGGGATCCAACCCCCACTTCATGGTGCATCACCATTCTATGCCTCTACATTTTCCTACAATTGATTGTCCCCTTGTGTGCAGGAAAAACACTTGTTGTTGTTCAATATTTATGTTCATTCATAACCAGCACATAATTCATATTTTTCAAATGCATACACACAATAGGAATTTTCATTCTTAACTTCGACTTTTGATAAAGGGGGTTAAGATAGAGGGTTACTCCTTTTAAGAGTACTTCAAATGGAGTTTATGCACAACTCGTTCATGAGCCCAAGTAGACCAAGTGTTGTAACCATGCTATGATACCAATTTGTCATGTACCCACTACAACAGCCTAGATTTTTCATCTTTTTCTTCGAGGGACAGAATCCATGAATTTCTATGGGGCCTAGTGCAGACCATCCCTTCCCTTATCCTCCTCAAAGCGACCACAACCTGGCCTTAGCACAGGCACCTTTCGCAACTCGTGAGTTGGGAGTCAAGGCTCTCGACTCCTCTTTCACCAAATGTCGATACCTGAGATGCGATACAGGTATGGCTCCCTCCTCACTAGCACCTACTACATGTAACCATAGGCTAGGATAAACACTAGCACCACTCGCAACTCACGAATTCACTAGTTGAGGTGTTGAGCCCTCATGCTCCTCCTTTGCAAATCCCTAAGATGCAAGAGGTCAATGTTACGTGGACTCTGCCAAGTGATGTGTACATGCCACTTGTCTCCTTCGTTGTTCTCTGCTTACGAGTTGTGTCGCTACCGCCCGTCGCATGAGACCTCGGCTCTCGGTGTTTCATGACCTTAGTGATCAAGGGGAAACTTCAAAAATGGGTTGACTCTTTCCCAGGTGACATGTGTCCAACACCTGTCACCCGCTCCCACCTTTCTCTGGGTGCTTGTTCTTACGCCACTTGTCAACCACGCAGTCCCCACCTAACAGGTGTGCCACATGTTTGCACGAGCCCTTGATTCTCGAAACTTCACAACTTCTACAGTCGAAAGGATATTCTTTCAACCTTTGAACCCCCGATACGCGATACCACGCAAAGGTTTTGATCCAACGGTTCTCCCGTGGCTTGGATCCAATGACCATGATCACGTCACAATTTCACGAATCGTGAGTTCATGCACTCCTACCCTTGACCACTCCAAGTTGCGAGTCAATGAAATTCTACCCAACTGCCACTCGTCCTGTATCAATGGACGGTTCTGAATACTTCAGGACTTTCAGGACGTTGTCGAGTCCACTCTCCTGCCTATGCAAAGATTAATATCGATGGTCAATAGAGCTCCGACAGATCCTTGGATCTATGGTCTTGAATTCCATCGCTACTTGCGAAGGCTGAAAGGGTCGAGGTGTTAACGCCTGCGCTCCTCTTCTAGATCAATCGATCATGATAGATTTGGGGTATTTCCAAAAGGATTCTAACTATTCATCTATGAAACGATGTGGTATTCTCTTTCAATAATCAGACTCACTATCCTTTCTGAGGTTGAATCACGAAATTCAACCTCTCGAAGCTTCAAACTCCCATGACTCTGAGACCTTAGAGAGATACTCTTTCCTGCATAAGGTTTCCAGACCCGTATCACATGAACCTTTAGATGGTTCTTGGGCAATTGTCCCTGATCTTAGTCGAGTATCTGGGTAAAGGTTCGGTATGGTTCCAAGGTTTGTGGGGTAATTCCCGGGGAAGAGTACTCTCGAGGAGCCTTCCAAGATTATTACGAGAATCAAGCAAACAAGACGATTCTTAGTGTAGCGAACTCATGCCCCAGACTTAATCATTTGTACATAAACCAAATATGGCATGTAAGTATAAACATGCATCCATTATTTCCAGTCTAAAACACCAGGCAATCATTCCACAGAGAAATCATTATGGGCATATAAACATGAGCATGTATTCATCATATTCAATTCAAAATACAAGGCATAAAACACTTATCAGATCCACCAGGCATGATGCAACTGTTGGGAGGGGTGCTCCTTTCCACCCAACTGTAGGCTCAGTGACTCCAAACAGATTTACCAATAGCCACCCCCGAGATAGACCATGATGCTTTGAGATTCAGTCTCCTACTTCCTGCTCAACGGAAGTCAAGGACGAAGGTTACTCTCCTTCTCCTATGTTCAGAATTCCCTGTGTTTCCAAAGTTTCTCTAGTTCTCTTTCACGATCCCTGTCACACACGCTCTCCCTCTACCCTTTACCACACTTCCTCTCTTGCCTTTTCTCTACAAGATTGCATGTGGCGCAAATTTCCCCATCTGTGGTCAGGTCTGAGAGCTTTTATGGATGGGCGGTTCACCCCCATCCCCTCATTAACTCTTGAGGAGCCTCCCCAACTACCAATCTGATGGGAAATCCATTCTAGAGTCAAATATTTGCTTTGGTCTTTCAAAAAGTAAAAACCAGTACGGTACTGTCTCGGTGGAAGTTAACGTAACCATTCCAGGTCCCTTCCACCACCTCTCATTAGCCATCATGGTCTCTTTTAGCACATCCCCTCCCAGCCGTCATGCAACACATATTCATAACATAATTTACATTCATCAACCTTTTATACAAAGGTCCATCAAATCAAACATTCACATCTTTGAGTTTTCCATATTTCTTGGCCACTATAGTTATTTTTATAGACTAGGGGAAACAGGGTGTTACAAAGCTCCTTAGAAAATCTCCCAAGCTCCTGTTTATGACCTCTATCTTCCCATCCATTTGAGGATGATACACTGAGATAAAAGAAAAACTTATCCCCAACTTCCTCCATAAGGTCCTCAAGAAATGTCCTACAAACTTGGTATCTTGATCAGAGATGATGCTCTTTGGCAAGCTGTGAAGTCTGGCGACCTCCTTGAAAAACGGGTTCGCAATATGAGTTGTGTCGCTAGTTTTCTGGCATGGTATGAAATGTGCCATCTTTGAAAATCTATCGACTACCACAAAGATCAAATCACATCCCCTTTTTGTCGTTGGAAGTCCCAATATGAAATCCATNCACTGTGTTTTTCCTTCAGCAAATTTTCCCTCATATAGCATTTTGGAATACATAGTTGATTTCCCCTGAACAATAATCCATCCTGGATCATGTGTTCAGTCCATTGACTCCTGTCCTTGAGAATTGGATTCTCAAATGCCTCATATGCCTCCCTAAAGTCTGGATCAGCCATATACATTTCTTTGAGGTTATCAAAACCCAAAGTCTTGACTCTGAATTCCTGCATAAGAAAACATTTCCTACTCAAAGCATCAACAACTTTGTTAGCAGTTCTAGAAATATGCTTAATCATTAAAGTAAAATTCTGCATGTATTCAACCCATTTAGCATGTTTTTGGTTCAACTTCTCCTGTCGATTCATGAATTGTAAAGCGTGATTATCGTTGTACAAAACAAACTCCTTGGGAACCAAATAGTGTCTCCATTTCTTCAGCACTTGTATGATTGTGTAGAATTCCTTGTCATATGTGGAGTACTTAATCTTCGCTTCATTCATTTTTTCACTAAAATATGTGGCCGGCCTGTCATCTTGGCTTAAGACCTCTCCAATTGCAAATCCACTCGCGTCACACCTGACCTGAAATGTCTTGCTAAAACCCGGCAAAACCAGAATTGGTTGCTCAGTGATCTTCTTCTTCAGCAGATTGAAACTCTTCTCTACTTCCTCCATCCACTGAAAAGATTTATGTCTTTTCTTCATTGTATCCATCATCGGTGCACTAATTCCACTGAAGTTTTAGATTAATTTCTTGTAGAAGCTAGCCAAACCATGAAAGCTTCGAACTTCAAACATGCTCTTCGACAATGGCCAATTCTTAATCACCTTTATCATTTCCGAATCCATTTTTGATTCATTTGCAGAGATAACAAAACCCAAATAAATGAGTTATGTCCTCATAAATGATGATTTCTTCATATTGATCAGCAATTTCTCTTGTTGTAATCTCCTCATTACTGTAGCTAAATGCTTCAACTGTTCTGCTTTTGTTTTGCTAATAATTAATATATCATCAAGATATACAATGACGAATTTCCCAATGAAATCCTTTAGGACTTCGTTCATCAACCTCATGAAAGTACTGGGTGCATTCGTTAAGCTAAATGGCATGACAAGCTATTCATATAGTCCTTCATTCATATTGAATGATGTCTTCCATTCATCACCTTCTCTCATTCGAATTTGATGATACCTGCTTTTCAAATCAATCTTTGAAAAAAACTTTTCTTCACTCAAGCAATCCATCAAGTCGTCCATCCTTGGCAATGGAAATCTATATCTAATGGTAATATTATTGATTTCCCTTGAGTTTGTACACATTCTCCAGCCTCCGTCTTTCTTTGGGATGAGCACTGTCGGAACAACGCATGGGCTCAAGCTTTCCCGAAGCAATCCTTTGTCCATTAAGTCATGGACCTGTCTCTTAATTTCTTCATTTTCCTATGGCATCAACCTATATGCAGTTTTTTTCGAAAAACTGGCTCCAGGTATAATATCGATATGATGACTTATACTCTTGATAGTTGGCAACGAACAAGGTAGTTCGTCCACTACTATATCAACAAACTCTTCCAGCAACTCCTGGATTTCTTCTGGTAAATTATCTATTCTCGTACTGGTCAAAACAATTTTGGGCTTCTTGACCACAATAAATTGTGTGTCTTCCTTCTTCTTAACCTCATTAAGAAGTTCCTTCCCACTCATGAGAAGTACAGTGTTGTTCATCTTTGTTTTCACCTCTTTATCCTTAATTGGCAACAACATGTGTGTCCTACCATTTTTCTCCAGGGTGTATGTGTTCTTTCTCCTATCATGAACTATGTTTCTGTCATATTGCCATGGTCTACCCAACAATATATGAAAAACATCCATGGGAATGACATCACATAATATTTCATCTTTATATCCTCCTATTTTAAATTCAACTAAACACTGTTTAGTGACATTTACCTGATGTCCTTTATGTAGCCATGAAACTCTGTATGGGCTTGGATGTACAACAATCTCCAGCTCCATCTTTTCTATCATCTCTGTAGATACGATATTGTCTATGCTATCACTATACACTATGACCTTGCATACTCTATCCTTAGTTTTGCAAGCAGTCCTAAACAAACTGTTTCTTTAGGCTGGGTTCTCTAGTTTCAAGAGAACTTTCCTCATCATTCAGGATCTTCTTCCCTCAGTGTCTTCTGCCTCAACATTCCATCCTTGAGCTTTGGAAATGTGAGTTTCACCACCATCTTTATTCTTATCTAGACACTCATAGGATTTATGTCTGATTTTTCCACAGACAAAGCATCTCACTTCACCTCCTCTACCTCTTCCTCTTCCTATGGCTTGAGGAAAAGTATTTCTAACAGCATATTGCCTTCCCTATGAGCTTCCTCCTCTCTCAGGTTGAGTTTGAGGTTTCTTTCCCTCTTCTTTAGGTCTCTGAGTTCTATCTTGGGCAATTGTTTTACCTTTGTCTTGACTTCTACCTCAGCCTCTTTGACCTTTCTTTCGGCTCAGCTTCTCTTCAGCTTTCAGAGCTATCTGATAAGAATCTTCCACATTTTGAATGGTCACCATGCTCATCTCATCTTGAATATCATATAACAGACAATTCATGTACCTAGAAACTTTTTCATCATTGCCTTCCCGATGACCTGCTCTGATGTTTACCTTGTAGAATTCTTTAGTGTGTTCTTTCATTGACATCAGCTTCTATCTCAAATTTTGCATCCTCCGAAACAGAGTGATTTGATAATCCCTGGATATGAATTTGGCTTTCATATTTGCAACCATTCTATCCCAGCTTTTGATTTTCTGCATGCCCTTGCAACATTTGTCAGCCTGCAGTTCATCCCACCATAGTGTTGCATGCCCTTTAATTCTAGTAACAACATGTTTGAATTTCTTATCTTCCTTGAAATCCTCATAGTCGAAGTATTTGTCTAGAGATCTAATCCAGTCTAGAAGTTCTTCAACATCCAAGTTTCCTTCGTACATTGGAATGTCCATTTTTTCTCTAGCACCTATCCTTTCAACAACCCTACATAGGCGTTCATCTGCAGCATCTTCGACTGCAACTTCTTCTCCTTCGTTTCCAGCTTCATTTTCACTTTCATCCTCGCTGATATCCCCAACATCGACTGTGTGCCTTTGTGATGTCTCCATAGCATCAATTCTGGTATGTAACTCACGCATTTCTCTTTCCACTGCTGGATTAGGCATTGGCCTATCTCTTCTTCTCGACAGCATGGTTGAATTTTTTTTCTCTTTTATCTCTACTACAGAAAACAAAGAATTTGTTTTGGGCTCTGATACCACTTGATGCGTATCAGACTATTCCTTTTCCTCTAGCTTCCTTTGCCTGAATTATAAAGACAAAATTGGGCTCTGATACCACTTGATGCACGCAAACCCCTGACCCTCGGGCCGAGATCCACTCAGGATCTTTCTAAATTATCCTCGAGCCAAAGCGTCTCCCTCGAATCCCTATTGGAACCTCTCGAATCCGATCCACAGGTCCTTCGTAAAAACCCACCCTGCGCAACTTACACCAGGCATGAGCCTTATGCCTCCATGTGACCACCACCGGGCCTTAACGCAAGCACTTCTCATGACTCACGATCTCGCGAGTTAGTGAGTCAAAAACCATCGACTCCAAACCTCTGATACCTGAGATGCGATACGGGTATGGCTCCTTCCTCGCTAGTGCCTCTACAAGTGGCCATTGGCTAGGGTCTAACTCTAGCACCCCTCGCAACTTGAAACTTCGCAAGTTGGAGTGTTGAGCCCTCGTGCTCCTCCTTTGTGAATCCTCGAGACACGATAAGTCAACAATGGGTTGACTCCTTCCTAGGCAATGTGTGTCCTCCACCTATCACCCACTTCCATTTTTCTCTGCGCTCTATGTTTGCGCCACCTGTTAACCACGTGGTCCCCACTTAAAGGATGTGATGTGTGTTCATACGAGTCCTCGACACTTCGCACTTCATGACTTCTACAGTCAAACATAAGTTATTTCAACCCACGAACCTCCGATATGCGATACCCCATGAAGGTTCTAATCTAATGGTTCTCCCGTGGCTTGGATCCAATGGTCTAGATCTCCTTTCCCTGCTCCTCACAACTCATAACTTCTCAAAAAACCAAGAATTTAGTCTTTTCTCCAAACTCACTAACCCCAAGTTCACGAAATGATATAATGACATGGGTTGAAACAATATCAATGGCTCATATTGACCCTCACTTCCTGGGTGATGGATTTCACCTGTCTCTAACCACCTTGCCACTCTGCAAGATCCAACGACTCTTTCAACTTTGCACTTCCTTCACAAAGGCTTCTCACCATCCATACGGCTCCACTGGATCCTACGGTCCTCATGATTTCATGAGCTCTCCATGGAGAATTCTGACCGCCCGATTCACGCTTCAATTACCTCTGCCCAATGACTGAGTGTTATCCCTCCTCAACTTAACTTCTATATGATAGTTTCAATCTCCATCTCCCTTTGAACACTTCAAAGGCATTATCTCTCCTGATATTTCACTTGCAAACTCAAGCCTTCCAAAAGGTTCCCGATCGCACTCCTTGGAGCAAACTTTCAAATAACCTCTAGTTATTTGAATCTTCGACCCTGTGCACTCTTTGCAACAGTATTCCTTCAACCTTCACCTTAGTTGATAAATTCTAAGGCCTCAACTAGCCTGCGCACACCTTGCACAGCTCTGTTCTTTACCTGCGCTTCTGCAGGTATGAGAACAACGATATCTCTCTTGAGCTTTTTGAGATAAGACTCAGACCCTCATTAACACACGCCTTGTGGATGTTCACTGCACTCTTTGTAGAAATGGATGTTCACTGCACTCTTTGCAGAAATCCTCAAAAAGAGAAACAATTGAAACTCATTCTTCTTCTCTCTCAGACTTCATACATTCAACATGAAATCATACACACAACACAACATTTAAACAAATGCATAACAAAAAAACAAATCAACTGTAAACATACCATTCAACAAATGTAAACAGAAAGCATCATAACACAATGAAAGTTGAGTCAAAGTCTCATATATTAACTCAAGTGCTCTTGTACATGGGTTCTTCTCTACAGCTCTCTACTACTACTCTACAACTTATGAATTCTGAATGATCATAATGTTACTCCTCTATAATGATACAAGGGTGAGGGTGTCTATATTCGTTTTCCCTCCTACGCTTCTAAACTATCTAATNATATCTACCTACTTTACATTAATCAGACTTAAATGTCTATTACATCCGACAGATGAGAGTAATTTCTCTAGATCTATTCATATCTCTAAGACATAAATGTAAGTACGCTTTTCCTAGCTATTACAGCAATGCCCATTAATTAATCTCAAAACACTTCAAAATGTGTGCTAGTGCTTTTCCAGCTATCTCCCGCTTTTACATTGCTTGCTTGGCTAGCTGCTTACGATGCTCCTGCATCACTTCTCAATCTTATGATATTAGAAAATATATTTTTAAAACTAAAAGGAAGTCATGGTTTACTAGTCTACTAAATTTTACTAGCTTAGATAAGATGTATGATACTAAGATCAAAGTTCAGGAATTTGAGCTTGATGTTAACTGGCAATTCCCCAAGATCAATCCCAATAAAATTTATAATTTTCTGATGTTCCAATTTTGTGCATCTACTTTGATCTGATATTCCTTTGTAAATATCCTTGTTAACTTGCAACAACTTGTTTACTAAATCCTTTTGATTAAAAACCCGATGATATTAAATGGGGTTTGGAACATAGTTATAAATATGTGCATTTGGGTCTTTTACAGTTTGATATAAATCTTATTTTGTGACCACACCTTAATGTCTTTTCTTTAGCCTGCATTATTGATTATCTTCATAACAAATTTTAATATGCTTTGCTAGGAGGATTCCAAGATTCCCTTCATAAAGGACCTCTTTGGTCCTATGTTTTTCCAAGATTTCAAGTATCTTTGATAGACCCCTATATTAATGAATTCTTGCAATAATATATTTATTTCTCTAGTTTTGACTTTTCCTATAGATTTGATATTGCACAGTTGCATGTAACAACTTGTCTCGAATTTGACAGAAACCACTCTCTCTGCTCTTAAATTGAATCTCCTTAAACATGCTACAACTAAGGGAGTGGTGGTTGGCCATGGAAATGTAATACCCATTGTCTTAGGTGTTTCACAACTCACTTTTCCTACACAATGGAATGCTACATATCAACCTATAAGTCATAAATACGTATCGCCTCCTCAACCACAACAACTAATTGTCTATAACTCTTTCAAAGGCCCAGTTCTTAGACTCCAGAGATCCACGAGTACTATTAGCTCATCACATTAATACAAAAATTGAATATCTCAGAAATATACTAGTACCTTTGATAGATTAGAACTTAAAGAACATACGGCCTTGCATAAGTCTAAAAACACTTCTTGTAAATATTGTCTAGACTCTACTTCAAATCCAAGTAATGTTTCAAATACTACCTTTGAAATT
>JASDQU010281750.1:0-14668 GCA_032191745.1 Picea mariana
TTCAACAAAAAGAGCAAGCACATTGATATCCGTTATCATTTTATTCGAGAATTGGTAAATGAAGATGTAATCACTGTAAAATTTTGTAAATCAACAGATCAACAAGCTGATATCTTCACAAAGCCTTTGGGCACAGAAACATTTGTATCACTCAGATCTAAGCTGAGTGTTGTTAGGTTAAATTATTGTCACGCTCCAACTTAAGGGGGTGTGTTAGACGAATAAGTTGAGCAATCGCTCAGTTAACTAGTTAACTTTTAGTTGTTTGGATTCATCGTTTTCATCGCTGAGTTGAGTGAGCTGTTAGACGTTTCGCTGTTTACGAAGCATTCCCTTTGCATGTAATTCTTTTTTATCTATTCAATAATGAGATCTGTTGAGTGTGCGTTTTATGCAATTCTGTTCTGCGGTTCCTGTTAATTTCGTTTCTCTGTTCTGTCAATTCGGTTTCTGTTTCCGCAGATTCGTTCTTCACCTACAACTCCAGTTGCCTGTAGAAATAGAGAGCTATCAAATTAAACATTGGGTATGTGAGCATTATGTGATCTATCTGAAAAATAAATCTAACAAATCTACGCAAAATTGAAAATTCGTGTTAGTTCACAAAACATTGAAGCCTTAAATGACTACATGAATATGCATGCAACTATTTGTTTGAAAATTTAGAAACATAAACCAATGCATTCAAAGTGAGAGATTCATTTTGTAATGCAAATTAGAGACATAATCCATATGTGAAGCATTTTGAAAGCTGAAGTATATTATCTTCGATTGCTTGCAAATAGTGGTCTTCAATGCATAGTACTTCATTAATTATGCCCTAATGACCTGTTAAATTCACAGGTCCTACTTGAAAATTCCCTCTCAAAATAGAAGGAAAATGAGCTTAAGGTCATGAGGGATCTGACTAACAAATGTGCTACTACTCCAAGTAGGATCAGTTTCTGGTTTGAATTAACATATAGGAAAAATCTAGCAAGAAAAATATAAAAAAACACTAATGCCAAATACATTGAAAGAACGTGAAAATTACTAAACTATCAAATAAATAAAATGTAAGACATCGTAAGAAAATAAACCTCGTTGGAAAGCAAATCGTTGGTAGCTGCGTGAGATGGAAACTATCCTAGAACACGTATAAATTCCATTTGTCCTTTATTTTTTGTTAGCCTCATGCCGAGCCAGCTATGAACAATTATTGAAAATCATACATTAAATATTATGAAATAAGCCATATTGGTCGTATTTAAGTGGAGCACGAGAATAACATGGGGATGATGTACTTGAAAATAGAAGAGCCTGACACCCCCTGGAGGCCAAAACAAAGCCACCCACTGCATTTTATTAAATCAATGAGGAGTACAATATATAGGATGATATTCGGTTTAGATTATTGGAACCTTTGTCCTCAACACTTATGCAGGTTGAATTTGGAAACGTTTGTCTTTAATGCTTGCAAATTCTTTCAACTTCTCATA
Organism: Picea mariana; assembly: GCA_032191745.1. Classification (NCBI taxonomy): domain Eukaryota; kingdom Viridiplantae; phylum Streptophyta; class Pinopsida; order Pinales; family Pinaceae; genus Picea; species Picea mariana. Next base: position 1,479 of record JASDQU010281750.1, read on the forward strand.
AATGGGTTGCTTCCCTTTCTGGATAGAATCATCAATGTCTTGCTCAATGAATTATTGCAACATCAATTCACAATAATACTTGATTTCTTCTGGGCTCCACACCATAAAAATTGACTAAATATTTTCTTCATCAATATCTTTATTTTCTTATGTTTTCTTCATAATCATTCACTATTGAAAATGAAATGTCGTCTTGTAAACCTGCACACTCAAAAACACATTGTTACAATCATAGGAAGAACCATATTGGTTCTTTTCATTTTGTTCTTCTAAGAGAGCTTTCATCTCTTCGTCTTTTTTACTGCCTTGATGTGGCATTATAATCTTCATTTTCAGCTTCAACCCTCTGATGTGGCATAATAATCTTCATTTTCAACTTCAACTGTTATCCCAAGTGGTTGTTTCATGTCTTCAACCTCTTTACCAAGATCTATCATATTGTCTTTCACTTGGTTTGTGTATGCAAATGAGTTTTTCTTCTCACCAAACAATAGCTCATCAATAAGATGTTTCTCATGCATCAGAATTGACCACTCTTCATGAGATGAATAGTTTTTATCAAATTTGACTAAGTTTACCAAAGATTCACACAGGGGTTCATCAATAGTTACACATTCATCTCCATCATCAATCTAATTTGAATTCACCACATCACTAAATATTGTTTCATAGGGAATTTCCTTACTATGACATGGGACTTTACTGTTAGACACACTTTCTTCATTAATCATTGCAATTTCTTTAGACACACTTTCTTCATTAATCATTGCAATTTCAATGTTACCATTTTCAGTAGCTATTTCAGTTACAAAGATTTCAACACTATCATCATTTTCAACAACAATGTCGTCATGAACTTCAACATTCTCACTCCACTTCAAAATGTTTTCATATGTTTTCATTCACTGTTGATATAATAAGTTGTAATGTTATTGTACCTCTTCTCTTATCATAGAAATTGACACAACCTTCATGATCATAATGCAATAAATCTACTAACCATAGTAATTTTTTCTTTTTAATTGCCCAAGGTTCATAATTTATACCTGAAAAAAATGACAAATTTGGCATCAATATTTATACAATGACTCTTCCTTCTTTCTCCTCATCTATTTCATCTCTCTCCGGAGCTGTCTAATTTTCCTTTGCTTACCCATGATGCATTCTCCTTTTATCTTCTTCCTTCTCTTTCTTAGATTGGAGGTTGTGTAAGTCGGACGGAATGAACACGTACACCTCACTTCGCTATAACACCTCCATTTCCCTTTGGCACGAACCATTACCCTTTGTCTGCACCATGATAAGTACAGGACTTTGTCTACATCTTCATTCCGTTGTAGAGCTTAGCAATAAATTAGAATGCTCCTGTCAAACCATGTACAAGCTATGCAATCTACCAGAAGATAAAGATCACATACCTACTTGTCTATTTTTCCGATGAGGAGGCTACTACAACTCTTCTTTTATCTTGGGCGCACTGTCACTCCAAAGGTTGCTTAAAGGAATACACATCACTTAATTGATAGAGTGAGAAATATATTGAGTGGGCATCATGTGTGTTAGTATTGATACCAACATTATATTATTATAATATGTATTTCAAATAATCTGGCAGTGGATTCACACCAATGCTCACGGCTCTATCACACAGCTTACACACGCGGTGGATATATTCACTCGAGTTATAAGTTGTCGCATACAAAAAACAAATTATGGCAGTGGCAATGTTGTTGTAAATGCAAATCAATGGATGGACCAGCAAATAATTCAAACCAAACAATAGCAGCAACGACTTTTCTTCACTGGACAGGGCGGCAGTAGCAGCGGATTTACTTTGCACAGATCTGGATCTCAGCCTCCTCTCACCACCGACGCAGGAGTTCATGTCGGGTTCACCAACAATCGATTCTCTGTACAAACTAGCTCAACAATAACAGCTATCACGTTTCTCCTCAGCGCACAGGCTCATGTCAATGGCGCTTCCTTTTGCATGTTTCAAACAACAATATATTCTCACGCAGATTTCTTCAAAATTTCTTACGAGGTCGAGGGACGCATTACTCATCCTTCAACTCGAATATGATCAATTGCGCCTTGCAACAGTGCCTTTTCTGGTGACTTTCCTTCACACTGAATTCTCTTCCTCTGCAAGGATAGGCGATTATCTTCAGCCTAGAACTCCTTGACTCTTCTTCCTTCTCAAGGTTTCACAACAATTCTAAACTGTAGTCATTATTTGATGCCAACCTACGATGCGGGATTTTCCTTTTAATCGGCAATCATCGTGGCTCTGATGGGCGGATTCCTTCACGCAGCAACGAACCTTCACGCAGTCTTCTCGACTCTTTCTTGCTCGCGGATAGCTAATGACCATACAAACTCCTCTACTCCCATACAAACTCCTCTACTCACGCTCACTCAACCTTCGTTCTTTTGCTGGCAACTGAGTGCGATTTTCAGCAATACTCTTGAAACTTCATTACTCACTTTCAATCATATATTGAAGTGATTTCCATTGACATACTGCAGTCACTGCAAATGATAAGAACAGAACTAGCGCCTTCTTTATCTTGAAAAATAAAAAATAATCACAAACACCTTTACAAAATGCTCCCACAAAGAGTTACAACTTCCAAGAATGCCCAACTCCGTGAATTGATATCACTGGATTATTGTGAGTTCATTTTAAATTTAAGCGTTGGGTTTCATTCTGTATTGAAATATTTCGAACGGAGCAGTTCTGTATTGAAATATGCGATTTGTTGCTCTATGATCTCAACTTCCAATTAATCCAAAACGGTGGCGGCTATGCATAAATATCCATCAGATGTGTAAGTGTAAACGATGAGTAGAAGAGAAGGATTCAATCACCTCGCAGAACATCACAATGAAGACTCACCCTCTTCAAACACAGGAAAAAACGAGACCAAATTCATTGCTAATATTTGTATTTGTAAAACGGTCGCAAGAAGCAACTATTGGGAAACCGTTCTGAATGAAAATAGAGTCGGTGATGAAGTAAACCCTATTCACGTCCTCAGAATTTGATGTACTCAGCCTTCCTAAATGCGTGAACGATATCCAACTAAGATACAATCCTTCTCAATAATCTTGGAACTATTCGATTTTGCAAACGATCTGATCATCACATCTAGTATATCTTCATGGCATAGAAGTAGGTGAAAGAAAAAACACAGCTATAGAAAAACACATTGAAATGCGTGGAAACTTCAAATTTCCGATTCAAACTTAGCCCGGATAAACTCAAATGATTAAATATACAGAAGTCGTGTGGTTTTACTTCAAACTTGTGCGGTTTTCGAGGAGTTCACATCTGCACTATTTTCAACTCTTATATATCCGGTTTTCAACTCTTACATAACTCTTATATCATCCAATGTAAAAATATTTTTAGAACAAGATGTTTGCATACTGGAATTAGCAATGCTTGTGAGATTATTTATGAGGAAGATAAGACAACTTCAAAAAAAACTTGAGAAACTGTTGTTGATAATATACAAAATCATTCCAACCTTTAATCACGAGCAGTCTCAACCATGAAAATTTCAAAGCCAAATGCCAAAAGCAATTTACCTCTTCTAATTTGAAAGCATCGAAGCTGCTAGAATCTGCCATGGCATGGCTACCTCTTTCAAGAAGAATGCTTCAGTCATCATGTTCCGCACGCTTGTTATCTGTACCGTGTATTTTTTAGTCCGCGAAGAGACTCTGGCTTTCTCTTGTAAAGTTACATAGCCACCATTAGTTTCTCCAGGGAGAAGCTTGTAGAATGTGATCTCAGTCCTCTATGTAGCGGCCCTTGAAATCTTTCACAGACACAGAGGTATCACAAAGCTTTGATACCAAGTTGAAAATAGAAGAGAGAAAGAAACGGACTTCTCTCATGCGAACAGTACCTGGACGCCAGCAAAGCAAAGCCACTCACTACATTTTATTAAATCAATTATAGGATGATATTTGGTTTAGACTGTTAGAACCAATCTCAACTAAATCCTAAATAAACACTGCAATTAATCTCCATTATTTCTAAGTGATGTTTGCAACAAACCTTGAGAATCCAAAGCAATAAGAATGGTTGGTGTTATGCGGTTTTCCAACGTCTAGGCGATTTGTAAGTTCATCGAAATCTCCTTACAATTATACAATGAAATTATATAGCTATGTGATGTTTTGTGGTTTATTATATGTGATATATCATTTCTGCAATTTAAAATGTAATGTTTACATACAAAAAGTGATATTGTAAATGACTACATCTTCGAGACTGAAGAGATAGAAGAAACCATTAATCTTTTCCTTAATTTTACTATTTGTGGATAATAAAATGACGTTAAATTTTCCAAATACTGAATACATAATCCACACTATTTTTTATTGGATCACCCATAGCTTCATTTTCAATATTCAAAGATTGGGCAGCCAAAATTTTCAATCAAATTTCACTGCAATACAAAATAAAGACTCTGCCTCTTTCTGCAAATGTCATGATTGGATTTTCAATCAAATTTTAATGCAAATAGCTAACACATACAAAATCAAGATCCGGCCCCTCTTTCTGCCTAGTTTTAAATAAATTTTTAATACAAATGGTTAGTATGCGGTATTTGATTTTTGGTTTAATTAATTTTTATTTGATTGAAAAGTCACGTCCACACAAGGTTATTTAATCAAATCAAAGTCTACAACCCATTATAAATCAACAAACCAAATTAAAAAAAATAAAAAAATAAGAACTTGATTCAACTTCGTTTTTTTTTTTAATCAAAGTAAGTCAACGATCACTATATTCGTGCACGGGGACTAATAATAGATATGAAACCACTTTGATAGCCAACTAAATGAATGCCTAAGTGCATATCGATGGAAAGAAACATGGTTATGTAATTTCCTTGGGGGTCTCAATTATATATGAGTAGAGAAGGGAAGCTAAGTTTTTATATTTTGGTGTACATGCACTTATAAGTATTGTCCAAGTATTTTGATGATATTTTTAGAGGACATTGGTTTAAAAGCTGACGAAAAATTGTTAGATCTGTAAGCTGACTTAGTATTTATGAAAAGTAAACTAATCCCCGTTGCTTGAAATTTCATCAAGTTTTTGCCTTTTCCATGATGTGAAATCGATAAACGTTTTTCGATATGTAAAATCAATAAACATTTTTCGATATGTATTGAAGAGAAAATGTAAGACCAACACTTAATTGACCTTCAGAACCCTAATAAAGTCAATAAATCGTTGTTCTTTCATTCAGATCAAGTATACCAAATTGACAAGAGCCCCATATTCTCTTTCTAACGATTAAATTGAGACATTATATCCAAGTGCAAATCTAGCACCAAAAACATAATACCAAGAGGATTAAATAATTGGTTAATGATTTTATATGCATTCAATTTAATTAATAATATTGAGTCTCGAAAACATATTATAATATAATTTCGAATCCAATTATAAAACACTTTTTAAATGAGTTCAAATGATCTGCAAAACGGATTAATTGACAAAAACTAATTTATGCAATTTAATTGACAAAACTAGTTTATGCAATTGAGTGAGTAACTAATGTTTTACAATAGAATTAAATTTAGAATATCACACTTAAAAATAAGTTTATTTTTTATATATTCCAAACCTGTTGATAACAACCCAAAACAAATGAATTTGTGTTAAAGTGCATAAACATGTTTATTTCCCGAACCTTATACTCATAAAAAAAATTATACTTGTAACAAGTGAAATTGAAATTAGCATCAAAATAAATGATATTTGATTTTTAGAAATGTTATAATATAATAGTAAAAATTATACTTGTAACAAGTGAAATTGAAATTAGCATCAAAATAAATGATATTTGATTTTCAGAAATGTTATAATATAATAGTAGTTGTATATAGTTCAAAGAAAAAATCTAAATTAATTATGAAATATTTGAAATTTGTAATAATGTAGTATTTATGTATATCTTTTTTTTATATATATCTGCTAGTTTGTTCGTGACTTGTGGGATCTGTGGTTGAGAAACTGTGACTTAGGGGCATCTAAGTCATCAAAATCATCCGGGGATCGCACTCGACCTAAGCCACACCAACCCTTAACATGGCTGGATTTTTTGTCCCTGCAGGTTTCGAACTGGTGACTTTAACATCACAGAGTGCCTTAACAACACACTATTGTCCTACACCTAGGGGGCAGTACTTATGAATATCTTAAAAGCAAAAGAGAAATGACAATGATTAATTCGTACCTTTAAAAATTGAAGTAGAATTGGATAGATCTAGGTGTTGGTAACTCCTCAAAATATCACTAGTGTAAATTGAAGTCTTCAAAACCTTTTAAAAATAAATTGATGAATAAAATATATTGAATATTAATGTTACATTGTAGCATTTCAAAATATAAACAAATTAGAACACATGTAAGAAATTGTCCAAGTTATTTAATATCAGTTAATTAATTTTACTCATTATAACAATAACAATATTATATATTTATGATTAAATAAATAATATTATTATATCAAAATTTGAAATTTGCTATGTAAAGAGAAAAGGCTTTTGAAAATAAAGTATAATGTTAATAAGATATATTAAATTTTAAACATTGGATGGTTTTTAAATGTGAGATTGTAATACTTTTAATGTGATCTTAATTTGATATGCATTGCTTTAAAATGTGGAGACATTAATGTTATTTTTAGGTTTTGTAATTATTTATTTAAATGATTATTTAAAAAAAAAATGTCATAAATAACATTATGACCATTTACACATAAAAAAAAATGAACAAATTCAATAATAAAGTGCAAATTAAAAGGTCAAATGTCAATATACAACATAAAATTGAAACTAATTCTTTAAACAAAATAATTTAAAATTTAAAAAAGAAAAAAGAAAAAAAGGAAGGCGACCTTACATTATCATCTCAATCTAAAAAGATTGCTCTAATAAAATAGAGTTCGCGAGTTTGACTATTTTTATATTGGCGTTTGGTAAAATAGAGTTTACGGGTTTGATTATTTTAATATTGGCGTTGTCTAAACATTCTACATTTTAGTATTTTTCATCAAAATTGAGTCATATAAATTTGGGAAAATTTGCAATTTTGTATTGTTTAAATTGTATTTCTAAATGCATAAATGGATTTAGCGTCCTAAAGACCCTTGGGGCACTTGGATTATACAAACTTAACCACTCAAATCTACACATCCAACAATTTCACACCAAATTTCGACCAAAATTAAAGGAATGATATGCCACGAAAAGAGCCAAAACGTAGAAGGTTTAGATTACAACTTTTTATATTTAAATGTGGCCTGTTTCTACCATGAATAACGGGAAATATCGTATACCCACATACACATTTCTCTCCTGAAAACATTTCCATGGTTTGTGATTCCCATCTTTCTTTGCTTTTCAATTGTCACCACTCACATATTTATTGTTGCATCTAAATTTGGGTGAATTTGTATTGAAAATTTTGATGCTAAAACTATATTTGATTACAAGGTGAATGCAAGAAAGATAGCATGGAAATCTTGCGATTAAGAGATCAATGGACTTGAGGATTGAATTGAGGTTGGTGCATAATGATGCATTGATCTGGAAATGTGACTTATCTACAAGTTATAATTATGAGTTAATTTTTCTCAAAACTCATAAAACACTTAGTGAATAATTAAGAATTGTTGAATTGAAGAAATAATAATAGAAATAATAAAGAAGAGACAAACATGAGGTTGATAACGGAGTTCACCCCTCTTGGCCTATGTCTCTGGGTCCGCTTCCTGAGTGACCATTTTATTAATGATGTCTAAATGCTCATATTACATCAAAAAGGCTCCCAACCTTCATACAATGTTGTCTCCAATCTACTACAAGGCTCTGGCTCCAAAAGCAAAATCACCTCCCAAAACTAGGCCTAAAACCCACTTCTCCAATGTATTTTATGCAGTAAATATCTTTGCATTTACAACAATACCAAGGCAATTCTTCACAATATGAACCATCTCACAATGGTAAAATGTATTTGTTTAAATAACAAAGGTTCCATGGTTCAAAATTATTCAATCCAATTTTTATGGTCATCGAATATTTGATTAACCAAAATTAATATGGTATATTAAACCATGTAATATATGGTCCAACCAACAAATATTAAAATAACCAAATAATAACCATATAAAAGATATGATCGGCCATAAATATATCGTATGGTCTTTGTTTTAGAACTTACCATCATAACCATAACCATATATAACATATATATGGTAGAATAAATGAATTTTGATTTGATTCCATATTGTTATAGCAAGATTTGTCTCACCCCATGCAACTTGTTCAGAAGGCCTTTTTCATTTCCCTATGCATACTTGAAGTCCCTTTTTGCAATTCCCAGAGCTAAAAAACATATTTTTCCACATATGCACGCCCTAATAGTTATACAGCACTAGTATACACAGGTTGCACCATTACAACCCGCGTACATCATGTTTTGTGTCCAAAATTAAAAATGGTCTCGGGTTTCCATGTCACGTCACGGGATCCATGATCCTTGACCTTCCATATACTGGAAACGTTCTGAATCAGCCCTTCAATTCCATTTGAAGGCTATAAATGGGCCATATCCAAATTGTGGAAGAGGGAGAAGAATTCAACTTTGAGAGCAAAGTTACTCTGGAGAAATTATTCACTTCATATTGAGTATGCATCCCTTTGTCCTTTTAAGTTTGGACACATTGTTCAACCCCCAAGATCTTCCCTCTTTGATGGAGAACCTCTTTGTCTCTCTTATATGAGCTTGCCTTTGGTGGAGGATTGAAGTGGTGGAGACCCAGCTGGAAGGGACTTAGTTTCTCAGTAGGCTCTTTATCTTGTCTTGTTAGCATCTTTGTTTATATAGCATACTTGAGATTAGAGTTGATTTTTGCAATCATTTATGTCTTTTGTAGTTTACCCCATGCCATAGAGTGATTTTCCTCGTAACAGAATTGGCGACCATACTGGGGATTGAATCTTCTATTCGGGGTTTGGAGTATTTTTCTCCTTTGATTGCTCTTAGTTATCTTGAGTTTCTTGTCGTCTGACTGCTTGACAGCCTATTTTAATTTTGGGTCTAACTTTCTTGGCCTTATCCTTAACTTGGAAGTGTTTCAATACATATACGCGGGTTTTCCCTTGACAAACGCGTACATCCACTAGTTGTCTTTCTTCAGGGAGCGTATATACGCAGTTTTCTCCTGAACAATCACGTACCTCATCCTTATTTGCTTGATTGTTGATTTTGGTGTTTTTTGGGTAAGTTTTGATGGTTTTTGAGTCTTCTTGGATCTTTGTCATGACTGTTAAGTGCCTATAGACTGATAGGGAACCTTCCTTTGGTTGAATCTTTTAGCAGTTTTTCTTTCTCATCATCTTTTTTCATTGGTTGTTCTTGCATCTTGGGTTGGGTGTTTGCTTCTTGATATCCTACTTGGTCTATCTTTTTTACTTACAGTAGGATTTATATATCAAGTTGTTGTTCAATCCTCACATTCTCATTTTCTTTATATTGAAAATACAAAAACAATACATTTTCCATTATGGCATTTGATATTTAGGGTTCTTATCATTGATCTTGTTACATGTATGGAAAGATTGTGTCTTATTTGAAATTGCAGAATTGAATTGAAAGTTGCATTTTTTAAAAACTTATCATTTATTGAGAATTGGAGTTAGGACTTTGCATTGTATTCATATTCATTTCCTTTACTTGCCAAGTCATAACATCATTAGTTTCATGACCACATATTTTGAGTAATCAAATCCACTAAAAGTAAAGCTGATGAATTTAAAATTGATTAGAAACGATTTTATTTTTCAGGGTGCACAAACTAGCTTAAGATTTAGAGCCTTGAAATATGATTTTGTGAGTAAACTTCTCCAAGGCTATTAAAATCAACCTATGTGTCTGACTAAGGGAGTGGTGAAATCCATTTTATAATTGGTGACGTCAGGAGGCTCCGCTCACACCAGAGTTAAGCACGAGGTCGCATGAAGTTGGTTGAGGAGATATCCATCCAATACCTTCTTAGCATCAGAGATATTTCTGGGGATCTATTCATATATGGGGGTCTTTCTAGTACCTTTACCTCTGTGAGAGGTAGTGCTTTCAAGATTTCGGGCTTTGTTACATTGCCCATATGGTAGACCTGACTTATGATTGTTCGCCTGTGCATTGGTTATATCATGGTGGCTTAGTTGCTTGAGATAGGTAGCCACATAGGTTACTTGAAGGGGTTATTATGTAGGTACCCTGAGTTAGATAAGGGTCGGACAACACACAAGCTTTATGGAGGATTACCTCTTCGGGGGGATCTGATCGACTAGTTGTTAAGCCCACGAGGGCCCTTATAACTGATTCTGATACCTCCAATAATTTGAAGGGAGTCTCAGGCTGCTCTTGGGCAAGGCATACCTACTTTAGGGAGGGATGCCCCTTTCAACAACTTTATCTTGTTTGTGTGCATATTGGTCTTTTTGTTTATTTTGGTGTGCTCTTTGATTATTAGTTGGCCTTAGGATTTGTTTTTGTATCTCAAGTCTTGAGTCATCGTGGAGCCAGACCAGCTTCCTCACAGGTCTCGTCGTTTGTTGAAATTACCACTGCATCTTGAGTCTTTGCCTTCTAAAAGGCGTAAAGTTATCAAATGTGGTACACACACCTCCACCTACCAAACTTGTGGTCATACAAGCATGAGTACTAAGTTGAGTCAGAAAGATATAGGGAGTCCTTCGACTCCCACACCTACCATAGTTAATGGAACTCTTTCCACGCCTTCGACCACTATGGTTGTAGTGCCAGAGGTTCCCATCATCACTCGTGTTCAGCCTATAGTTAATACTCAACTTCTAGTAACGAACCCTTTTGGGTCTCTTGTTAGTTCATCGGGCTACAATATTCAGTCCATCCCTTCGACCTCTAGCCCTTTCTCTTATGGTATGCCAAATTTCACATCACAATTTTCATCCTCCATTCCAACATCTAATCTGAATCCTAGTATTGGACTTGGAGGCATGGCTCCTCCACATATTCCACTTCCGTTTGGCAATACTCAAATTCCCCGGGCAAATCCTATGGTTGGAATCCTACCTCCTTTTCACCCCAGGTCTAATCCTGGTCTTATTATCCTGGATGGAGTAATTAACCAAGTGGACAAGCTGTTGCTTATGTTCCGTCCTTTACACCTACCTCCTCCACACCGATTTGGACCAACATGTTTTGCATGACGAATCCACCTCTATCCTCTAGATTTCCACCCAGAGGAGGTCAGTTTCATACTTTGGGAAACCCCCAACCTGGAGCTACTCCGGCTGAGGGAAATATTTACAATCCTCACCATAACATTCCTACTGGAATGGTGCCCAACCAACCCTTTATGAATCAGTTTGGAGGGGGGTTTTACAACCCCGGACATGGCCATGGTGCATACCAGAACCCTGGATGGCCTGCAATTCCCCGACATCAATATTTCCCGAGAGCTTGGGGCTAGATGTTGCAACCCCGTCTCCCTTTTCTAGCCATGCACAATTTTCCAAACTTGTTAAGGTTAATGAACTACCCAGTGCAACATGACCCTACATGGCCCCTCGTCCCCACCAAACTTCCTTCGAATATTCCAAAATTCAAGGGCAAGACTCGTGAGGATCCTGATGATCACATCACTCCTTTTCATCTTTAGTTCTCTTCCAATTCCCTTAACAATGATTATATTCATTTAAGATTGTTTCAACGCACCCTCATGGAAGTTGTGGTGAAATGGTATATAGAGCTACCAGGGGGGATGTACGAGAATTTTAATCATATGGTTCTAGTTTTCCTCAACCACTTCCAATTGTCAGTTCGTTACAACGCCAACATAGAACTCTTGTCAACACTCTGCTAGGACAAATCCACCCATATCTCAGATCACATCCAAGAGTCGCACAGATGGAAGAGGTTGATCAAAGCCTACATTCCTTCAGAGTTCATGTTGGAATGGTTTCTTAAGTCTTTACTGCCTTATATTTCAAAGGATGTTTCTACATCTGAAGAGGAAGCGATTTTTAAAGCCCAGCAATTAGATCTCATATATGCTCAGTTTGGGATGTTATACGAGATTCTTCCTGATGCACCGAGGTCAAACTACGACCCTAGACAAAATCTCGAGCCTCATGCCAATGGTATTATAGGCTCCGCGAATGTTAAATCTACAGACTTGGTGACAAGCCAGTTGAAACATTTGTCTCTAAACTAGTCTATAGGAGGACAGGCTCTATCTGTGTCCTCCACTCCCACTTAGTTGGTGGATGTACATTTTGTGCAGTCATCGACCAACCCGAATGGTAACCAACAACTAGGAGGGATTAAAAATAAAGGACGTGGTAACAACCGTAAGGGTGGGAGGAATAATAATAATAAACCCAAGGACAACACTAACAATGATATAGTAAAGGTTAATGTTGGTGAGGGAAATAAAGAGAGGAGGAAGGTGAAATTCCCTTGTAAGATTTGTACTGGTGATCACCTTACCCACTTATGCCCCAAACTCGAGGAAGCTGCGAAGCTTTTATCTATATCGCTCGTTGTGCTGACTAATCCTTTTCTTCATAATTAGCATATGGCCTCGGGCTCCTATAATGCCGAAAATGCAACGAGTGGGAGTAAAAGCCCACTGATGCAAGACAGTGACCGTCTATGCATAAATATGGTCAAGTCTCAAATTAACGTATCCACTCGGTCTCATGATTACAGTTCTTCACAGGTTGTTCCAGGTCTAGAATCTCCCCCTCCTCTAGAGACGCCTTTACATATCAAAAATCCAGATCCCCCACCTCATATTCCGAAAGGAGTGCTCAAATGCTCTGTTGGGGTCCTATAATTATAGGTAACTCGATTCTTCGACTGTTGATTTGGCATTGCCCCCATGATAAAGACTTCTTACTCGGTTGACCCCTTTTTTCCCCTCCATCCATTTCGCCTGATCCTCCAGAGCCTACTGCATCCTTCATCCTTCATTGCGCCCTCACTCCCTTGTCTTTTCGACCCATTGAGTACGCCTCGCCCACCACTCATCTGCATAGACAAACTTAGGCTAAAAAGAACAATAAACAATTAGATTAATTAATAATGTTAGTAGTTAGTAAATAGGTTA
>JASDQU010281751.1:5168-19945 GCA_032191745.1 Picea mariana
AAAGGTAGAAAGGTAGGGGGGGTCTGGAATTTGATGCGCGCTGTTGATTCGGGTGCGCAAAATCCTTTCGTCCAGAATTGATTTCCATTTAAACATAGGCGCATTTGCATCTCAAACTTTGGGTAAGTGGGTTTTTAACCCGTTCCTTTGCATTTTACCCCCCTTACTAGAAATATCGCTAACAGGACCCTAAAGGAAAATTTCAGAGGGTGTGACTGGAGATGCAATTGAGATTTAGAGGGAATGATTACATGCCAGTGTCGATTATATACCTAAAGGGGTCACGCTGGTGTGTGATGACCAAGTACCTTCACACATGACAACAAAATACCCGACGTGAACAATATCTCAAGATAATCAAACATATAACCGTTTATTTGATAATTTTTAACATGAGCATGCGTACCTGAACGAGGTATGGAAAAATGGCTCCCCAGGGGCTAAGGATGAAAAAATGGCATGGGGACTATCTTGATGTAGATGACGGGGTTTTGATCCCCATGGCTGAAGATGAATCAAAAAATGGATGCTCGGAGCTCCCAGAATTGAGTCTGGAAGTTTGGCAAAAAGGGCCTATATACAGTTGTGGGGCCCACATTGCCACCTCATTTGTACTTTCTACTATAGTGGTTAGAGAAGAGATTATAGAGTAGATTCGGAGATTATAGGAGTGTGAGGAAGCCTATCCGGGAGGTGCGAGAGTCAGGTTAGTGGTCTCATCCTCTTGTACAGCAGTTAGGTGTTAATTTTTGGGTAGGACCGTATGGATGGTCGTACGGTGGATTTTTAGGGTTGTGGCCCCCCAAGTGCACGGGCGATCGATGGTGACCCGAGCATGAATGCACGGATGTAATGGGAATAGTTGTGCAGGGGGGGCATGTTATTTGGGAAAACATCCACGCATGGTGTGCGTGCTTTTCCGAAACACAGCCGCGCAAATGTGCGCGACTATGTTGCTGACAGTTGTGCATGAGTGCGCAACTGTGTATTGAACAGACACACACCAAATATGTGCATGTGGGCTTAACAGGAGTGCATACATGCGTGCCTGTGGGGTAAACATGTGTGCATGGGTCTGTGCCTATGGGGAAAATAGTTGCGCCTTTGAGGCAAAGCTGAGGGTGAGAAAACTTATCTCCCTTTTTTTTGGGGGGGGGGGAGATTATGGTGTTTTTGTGATGGTTGATTGAGTACTATATATGTGGATGCAGGTGATCATTTGGGATAATGTTGATCCGTTGGAGAGAGAGGGACTGGGCCCAACTGAGGGAAGCAATGAGGGATGAGGAGCTAGTGGTTAATGGTGCTTTGGCGGCCTGTGGGCTGCTGAAGTTTTTTGAGCGCCCATTGTTGAGGGCACAGGAGTATCTGCTACAATTCTTGATCTCAATGTGGAGTCCGGAGTTGCAGTGTTTTATTGTGAGTGGGGAGCACTTGACATTCTCTGCTGAGGAGGATGTCTATTTCTTAACTGGGTTCCCTTTTCAAGGAACCCTGCTGCCAGCCGAGCCGATGATATTTGGAGAGGGGCAGTTGGCTACCCTTGCCCGGACATATTGTTCGAGAGAGGATTTTATGTTTGGGTCAGTGGTGAGGATTGGGGTGATGGATGCCTTGGTACATCATTGCATGGAAGCAATGGTTGTGAGAGTGTATGGGTCACTCACGACTCAACGTATCAGTGGTGGCCAGTTGAGGATCATGCAGCGGGCAATAGGGGGTGAGCATTTTTCCTGGGGCTTGATGTTGCATGCTAAGATGGTGGGACAGCTCACCAGGTGTCGAGCGTCCGACTCAGGGGATTTTTCCTTTGGATCTATCCTGGTGGCTTGCTTTTTAGAGAGGGTGTCGATGTTACACCCGAAAGTTTTGGTAGACCCATCGGAAGCGCGAGAGCCATGACTGCGGCGGTGGTCGATGATTTTGGTTCGTCATGGGGGTGGGGAGGGTGGCCACTACTTCACGATCGAGACTACACAGGTGTGGTGTCAGATTCCACAAATCATATTGCAGTTTCCATACAGTGGGATAGATTTTTGTGATGACCCTGAGATGATATTACCTCCGAGAGAGTTATTTGATCGTTGAGGTATGATGTGTTGGTTGTTGGTTTTGTTGATTTTTTTTTTAGATAGTCTAGCATATGGTTGATATTTGTATGGATGTTGATGCTATCATGTGTTTGTTTGTGTAGATGTGGGACCGTGTGGACAAGACGTCGAGTTGATCAGAGCATTGGCCCGCCAGGGGCCTGTGAAACCACCGCGGGGAGAGTTGTGAGAAGGGGAGAGACAACGTCTAGAGGATGTTGGGGCGAGGCCCAATGATGATAATAGAGCATCTTGGAGATGCCATTATGATGATCCCGGGGTAGGGTCGTCACATGCTCCTCCAGCCGAGGTCGGGGGAGAGTTTAATGATTTTCGTCACCGACTAGAGGCGGTTCTACAGGGAGTGCCTGAGAGGATGTGGGTGTGGATCCAGGATGAGGGGATCTTGGAGTAGTGTATTGGGTTGCCGACAGAGTCACGGAGCTTGATCCATAGAGCAGCTATAGTCGGAGCTATGATGACTGGACGGTTGTCTCCAGGACCTGAGGGACCTGGAGCTGGTGGGGTACCTCCACCAGAGGGAGGACCTGGAGCTCGTGGGGTACCTCCGCCAGAGGGAGGACCTAGTGCTGGAGCACTAGAGGCGCCTTGAGGGCTGCTAGATATGTAGTTGTGTATCTGATATAGGCTAGTGAGCCCATTTTGTATAGTTGTGACATCCAATTGTGTATTGGTAGGGATGAGGTGATTCACCTGCCTACATGCGATGGACTATTTTTGTAAACACTTTATGACATGTGGATCGATATATATATATATATATTATGGATATACATTTTTGGATCTTTGTGTATAAGTGTGATGTTTTTGTTGTTGATGATTTTTTTTGATGTAGTGGATGATGTCTAATCCATATGTTGTGACACACTTTTGATGGTTTATGTGTATGTGAAAATGTCTTGATGTGATATATGTCAATCTAGTATAACGTTAGCCATGGTATATGTTATTTGATTGAATTGTCTTGGGATATGTGTAAATGTAATGGAATCAAAATGTCGAGATAAAAGTCTAACTTGCAGGTATTTGCGAAAGAGGCAAGGATCACGGACACGGTACTATACATTGTTGAGTTGGAGGATGACAAGTTGGGAATCTAATAAGACGCTAAGGTGACGAATATGGTGATGATTGGCCTAAATGAGGAGACCAATGATGGTGGTGTACTCTACTTGATTGTTGGTGGCTGAGCCTAAACATATGCCATTGGTGTGGAGCAGATCATGTGAAGGTGAATAGAGGGCCCAAGCAGCCAAAGAAAGATTTTGTGTCCAGCGGCTAGCTCCATCAGTGTAATCGATGTGGTAGGCCGATGGAGGTGGCATATATTAATAACATGAGTGATAGATTATATGGGAGGTATGGATAAAAGAAGACTAAAAACTCTACAAAATACATACAAAAAAGAAAAATCCTAGTGTAGTATAGCTATGCTCAAGCGTAAAATTTCTTTAAGTACAACCTATTGACGGGTTCCTTGAGAGGATGGCCTTCGGAGGAGGCCAGGATGTATGTGCCTTTAGTGAGGCAATGTTGGATGATGTACGGTCCATGCCACAGGGACTCAAATTTTCCATCTCCAAGGGTATCGTGAGCGATATCGTAAGCGAGGATGAGGTCTCCTTCATTAAATGAGCAAAGGTTGACATGGCAATCAAAGGTGGCCTTTGATCATTTTTTGGCTGCTTCATTGTTCTGTAATGAAGATCGATGATATTCATCCAGGGATTCTGAGTTCAACAAATGCTTCTCTATTGGGGAAGTGTCGGATAATAGCTCAATAGTGGTGCGTAAGGTGGGAATTTCACACTCAATGGGAAGAGTGGCCTCAACCCCGTGGACTAGATGAAAAGGTGTGAAACCAGTGGCAATTTTGACTATTGTGCGATAAGCCCAGAGCGTGGAAAATAACATATGATGCCAATTGGTTTTATGTTTGTTAACCAAGAGTTTCAACATGGCTTTTAAGACCTTGTTAACTGCTTCTACCTGTCCACTGGACTGAGCGTAGTATGGTGAGGAAAACTCGTGGGAGAAGCCTAACCAGGATGAGATTTCCATGAAAATATCATTCTCGAAATGTTTCCCATGATCAGAGACTAGTTGGAGTGGTAATCCAAAGTGGGATATGACGTGGTTAAAGAAAAAACATGCTACTGTGTCAGCGGTGTTGTTGAAGGTAGGCATGGCTTCAACCCACTTGGTAAAGTAATCAACTGCAATGACTATGTTTTTGTGTCCATTGTTGGATGTAGGGTTGCAAGTCATGAAGTCGATGACCCACTTACAAAAGGGACCAGCGGTGATGACTAGGTGTAGAAGAGTAGGTGGTGCATGTGCTTTTTTGGTGTAAAGCTGGCATTTATCACATCGTTTCACAGAATGGATGCAGTCGTGAAATAATGTAAGCCAAAAGTAACCTGCGGAGATGATTTTTTGAATGGTGGACAGTCCTGAGAGATGTCCTCTACAAGCACTATTGTGGCAGTCGTTCAAGACTCTGTCGGTCTCATCAATGGCTTAGCATCGCCAGAGTATGGTTTTGAATCCTCACCGATATAAGATGTCCCTGATGAGGAGATAGCGAGGTGCCCGGTGACAAATACGACGACGATCATCTTTGGAGAGGTGGTTTCTGAATTTTTGTGTTCAAAGATAGACAAGAAGATCGCCATACCAAGGGTCATCTGAGGGGATAAAAAATAGATGTTCATCAGGGAGGTTGGTATTGACCGATGGACTGGTAGTGTCGGAGGGAAAAGTCGTGACAAGTTCAGCAAGGATGAGAGATTTCTTGCTCTAGGGTGTTGAAAATTTGAGATCGTATTCCTGAAGGATGATGATCCATCGAGGGAATTTACCATTAATTTGTTGACGAATGAGCAAGTATTGCATGGGGTTGGAATCTACGATGACTTTGGTAGTTCGAAGCAGAATGTAATGGTGAAATTTTTGGACTGCGACGGCTATCTTTTCTTCGTGATTGTACTTCAAGGGTGTTCCTGAAAGGTTTTTACTAATGTAGTAAATCACATGCTCATGGGCGTCATCCCCTATTTGGACGAGCACTCCTGCTACTGAAACGGCTAAGGTTGATATGTAGAGGAGATAATCGTGGTTATAGTCAGGTGGACTAATCAATGGGGCATTGGAGAGAGCTTCTTTCAGATCATCAAAAGTAGTTTGGTCATGTTTATCACATTGAAATGGGATGTCATGATGAAGTAAGCGAAGGAAGCCATGTGCGCGGGTAGCATAATCTGGGACAAAGCGTCGTAAAAAGGTGGCTTTTCCTTGAAGTCTCTGTAGTTAGCATAAATTCCATGGGGGTGGAATTTATGTGATGGCTTGGACTTTGAGGGGGTCCACATTAATGCCACATTGGGAAACTATGAACCCAAGAAGACGCCCAGCAGTGACGTAGAATATGCACTTAAGGGGGTTCAAGAGGATATTGTACTGACGACACCTGCGGAAGATGATTCGTAGATCATCGAGATGTTGAGTGCATTTCTTAGATCGAGCAGTGAGGTCATCTAAGTATGCGAGGATGATATGATCCATATCGTGAAAAACATATGTCATAGCCCGTTGGAAAGTGGCGCCAACATTCTTGAGGCCAAATGGCATGACACGATACACAAAGGTGCCCAAGGGGTTGTGAATGCAGTTTTGTACTGATCGACAGGGTGAATTTGGATTTGGTTGTAACTAGAAAAATCGTCCATGAAGAACAAAGCCTCGTGACCTACGCAATTATCGATTATTTGGTCAATGAAGGGTGTTGGAAAGTTGTCTTTGGGACAGGCTTGATTGAGGTCGCAGAAGTCCATACAGACATGGATAGTGCCCTGTTTTTTGTTAATAGGGACAGAGTTGGAGACCCGTGACGTATAGGCTATGGGGTAAATGAACCCTACAGCACGTAGTTTGTCAATCTCGGCTTTGATGGCTGCTGCTTTGGATGGGTGTAGCGGTCGCTGTTTTTGGCAGACAGGTGTGATATCAGGCCAGGTGTCTATGCGATGTTCGACAATAGAGGGATTAAGGCCAGGCATCTCTGTGTATGACCAGGCGAAAATGTCCCTGTATTCCTGGAAGAGGGCTTTGTAGGTGGTGAGTTCTTCTGGAGAACATTGTTATAACCCTAATTTGCACCAGACATGCTTACCTAGCATCAGGCCATCTCAGATTCCTTCTTTGCCAAAGCACTGCTGAACAACTCTTCTTAAAAACACTTTTTATAAAGGCCCACGCACCCTGCTCTATTACTGCACACGTGTACACGCTCGCTGACCCAAAACAGCCCGCATGTACCTACAAAAGCACGAAAAAAGGAAAGTTGTCAATGGAACACACAGCTTTGGGTGAGTTAACTGAACCTTCTGGCCATGCATGGCCGAGGTTTCATCCAAATACCTAGCTTCTTCTAGCCTATAAAAGAAGGGTTAGGGGTCCCATTTGAAAGAGGAGAATCATAGTAAAGAAACTATACCCAATTGCATATTCCCTTTGTCCCGACCCTTTAGCCTTCCTTATGCAAAGAGAAAGATAGAGAAAAGAAGTTGGAGGATAGTTGAAGAGGTTCCCAAGACCAGGTTCGTGGAGCAGCAGCCGGCTTCATCATTGTAAGTTGATTTGTTGAAGTTAATAATAAAGAAATACTTTTCCCATCCCACCATATGAGGTTTTCATGGTTTATTTCATACTTGTTTACCGAATCTCTAACCCATTAATCTATATATCAAATGCATGTGGAGTTTGTTGTTTGTTTTATGTGAATGTAAGTTAGGCTTGGGAGGATAGCTGTAATCAAAAGGCGATCAAGCATAAGGAAGGATCTACATCAAACGCCTGAAATAAGGTATGCTCATTTGATCTTCGTAAATATGTGTTTGCTTAAGAATAATGGGGATTAGGTCTGGGATGATGGTAGAAAGTAGAAATCTTTAGGTTTTTTCTGCATGCATATTTCAATCCTAAGTGCTAGTCCGTAGAGGTATTTCCCACTCACAATAGAATTGGCGACCATACTAGGGAGATATCTAGGGTTCCTGGGGATATTTTTGGGTATTTTTAAGAACTGGTTTCATTTTCCTGTTTTTAAAGTTTCTACAAAAGTCTTAGCTAATAGAGATTCTGGTCTTCCATACCAGTTATCTTTGTTTCTTTGCTTGACTGTAATTTTTTTTCAAGACCCACAGAGGTACACACGGCTTGTATAAGATCTGAACGCGTGTACCCATGCCCTGCATTCTCACAACCCGCGTGTACACACTAGCTGAGGAGGTGACAGTCGTGTGTATGATTCCATAATTTTTTTTTTTAAAAGAGGCATTCATCATCTCCTCTGTCAGAATTAGTCCTTCTCAGGGGTTTTCTGGAACTCTTTCTACTCTTTGTTGTTTGCAGTCTATAGCTTAGGTTTCACCTTGGATTGGTTTGTTCTATGAAGTTTTCCTTGAATTGTTTTCTTTTTCTGCTTAAATTAAGTGACTGAGTCTTCAAGAGATTTTGGTTCTCAGTACCAGGAGACTCTGCCTGGGCTGGTTTGCTTGACTTTTTATTTTTTTTCAGAGTTTCAGATATACACACGGCTTGTATAAGGCCAGCACGCATGTACATGCTCTCTGACTTTACACAGCTCGCGTGCACACGTTTGTTGTGGTACTGTCAGAAGTGTGCCTGTGCAGAGAATTTTTGTTGAAAGTAAGGAATTCATCCTTTCTTTTGACAAGAATTATACCTCTCAGGTTTGGGTCTCTGTCATAGCGATCAGTGTCTTAGGTTTGATCACAGCAATAGTTTTCTTTTTTCATTTAAAAGTTTTCCTCAAAATTTTTCTGTTATAGGGTTTTTAGACAAGTGTTAGAGTCCAATTTTAATTTGCTTGTGTGTGATTTTTTGAAAGTGACTATTTGCGATCTGCGCTTAGGCCAGAAATTTTTCTTGGTTTTGACTTGTCGGTATTTTTCCTTTTTTGCTTTGTGAGCATTCAAAAAAAAAAATCAGTGTTGGTTAAAAAGTGTTGTTTTGCATTAGTAACCAAGGAAAAGTCTTTGTTTTCATAATTTCTTGACATTTTACTTAGATCATAAGTAGCTCATAGTCGAGTGAAATCCTTCTTTGAGTTTGTTGTTCAAAGATCTTAGAAAAAATTTTAAGGTTGAAAAGTTGTTTAAGAGTTAAGAGAAGTAAAGGTTTTTGTTTCCAGCTTTCTGTTCATTTTGCTTTTGTCTTTCAAAACATCATTAATTTCACTTTCATAACCTTTGACTTAAGACAAGCCATAAAAATTAGCGCTAAATCTAAAATTCATTAGACTTTTTATGTTTGTAGGGTCAACCAACTAGTTTAGGGTTAGGGCCTTGAATTAGGTTGGAGAGGAAACTCTTCAAGGCCATTAAAATCAAACATTGGAGTCTAAGTTAGGGAGTGTCAAAGTCCAGTATCATGAAAATTATCAGGGACCCCCTTCTAACACAGGGGATAAACATGAGGTCACGTGCAGGAAGGTAGTGGAGATAACCCCTACAAAGTTGGACCAATCGTAGTGGAGAACACATATAGAGGGCTTGTCTTGGGATTCCATTGATTGCATTTGCCATGGAGCTTCGTGGGTCTCGAATCCATTCAAGGTCCTCAGTTGTCTTCTGAACCACTTGCTTTTGGTACCCTTGACAGGTTTCAGGCTTGATACCCTGCTCATTATGGTCTACCCGACTTTCAACTTGACATTTTCCAAGTTTCGTTGTTTCGCACGACTTACTTCACCGATCCATGGATACTTCCTTCCCCATCAGCCCTGATGGAGGGGATAGGGCACCCGGGCATGTCCATACCCTTATCTGTAGCTGAAGTAGCATACTCTTTAGTCCAGAAAACTTCAGCCAACCCGGATCCAACTCCTGCACAAGAGTTCGATCCGCTTCTAGAGCCTATTTGGGCTCAAGGTTCTCTCGCTGACACCGATTCGTTAGACTTAGTCTTGCCCTCCGAACAAACCCTGGGATGATCTTCATCATAGATCATGATTTCTCCTAGAGTTAAGTAGAATTGAGGCCGGAGAATTCACCTTGACTATGACTAGAGATAGGTCTTTTCCTATTAATCCCTTAGCTACACACGAGGTCTATGCTGAGGGTAATATGGCAACCATCATTGAAACCATACTGATCAATATCTCCAGAACCCCTGGCATCGTAGAGAATGTTTTCGTCGGAGCTTACTGCTCCCCCAGAGAGATTCAAATCTACAAAGATCTATTTAAACAATTTTGTGACGTTTTTGCTTGGTCTTACGAGGAAATTCCAGGCATCGATTCAAAAATAGTCAAACATGAAATCACAACTTATCCAGATGCCAAACCTGTCTGGTAGAAGCTTCATCCAGTTAACCCTAGGAAAGTAGCATCCATTAAGGTTGAAGTTGAGAAACTTCTAAAAGACAATTTTATATATCCTATCCATTTGACCCAATGGGTATCAAACCCCATGCCGGTCAATAAAAAACAAGGCACGATTCGTGTATGTACAGACTTCCGTGATTTGAACAAGGCCTATCCCAAAGACAATTTTCCCACACCTTTCATTGACCAGATAATTGATGAATGTGTGGGTTGAGAGGCCTTCTCTTTCATGGATGGTTTTTCAAGATATAACCAAATACAAATCAAACCCGAAGACCAGCACAAAACGGCATTCGTCTGTCCATGGGGTACATTCGCATATCGTAAGATGCCTTTTGGTCTCAAAAATGTTGGAGCGACCTTTCAGCGGGCCATGTCTTTTGCTTTCCATGACCTCAAGCATATAGTCGAGGCCTATTTGGATGATTTAGCATCTCGATCTCACAAGAGAACGGATCATCCCACACACCTCCGACTCATATTTGAGCGTTGTCGCTACTTCTGGATTCGCTTGAATCCAAACAAGTGTAGATTTTGTGTAACATCAGGATGCTTGTTAGGTTTCATAGTATCAACAACAGGGATCATGGTCGATCCTCTCAAGGTTGAGGCAATAATTCAGTTGCCTCCCCCCACGCACAATTCTTCAACTTCAGAGTCTACAGGGCAAGGTGAACTTTTTAAGACGTTTCATCACCAACTATGCCGAGATCACAAAGGGATTTATGCGCTTACTAAAGAAAGACGTTCCTTTTCATTGGGACAATGCCTCCCAATGCTCTTTCTATGCGTTGAAACATGCCCTCACAACTGCCCCTCTGCTTCGGCCACCTAACTATAATAAAGATTTCTTATTATACCTAGCTGCAACAGAGTCAACCATCGGCATGGTCTTAGTTCAATAGGATGACCTATTCTCGGAATATGTGATTTATTACCTGAGTTGAGGCCTTGTAGGACCGGAACTCAATTATGCTCATATCGAAAAACTTATGTTGGCAGCAGTTCATGTTGTTCAACAGTTCCATCATTATGTTATGTTTCGTAAGACCACCGTCACTATTGTTGTTGGCGATGGAAGTCACTCCTGGATTGCAGCAGGAGCAGAGCCCAACACCCATCAGTTTAATGTCATGTTTTGTTTATAAAAGGAATGATCAAATGGAAGTAAACTCAGAACAATATCGTTTCAACTCTGAAACTAGGCCAGGCATGCATGGGTAAGTGAGGTCTTAGATAAACTTCAAACAGTGAGTTGTAATAAGGGTGAGTAGGGGGAAGACTTGTACAAGAAGAGTGCAAGGATCTGTCATAAACAACAGGTTTCTAACAGACTGGGGAAGAAAGCATCCAAATGCAAGATCTTCTTACATTCGAACACAAAAACCAGAGAATACAACAATGCGATGATAAATCCTTTACCATAACATAATTGCAACAATTCATGCGAATCAGTCGATCATGAACTCCCTTAGTATGAGACCAAGGCTTAGATGGAGTAGGAAAACTATTTGTCATAAAACAAGAAATCTCATATACAGATGCACAACCAGAGAACTAGAATAGTTGTTAAAACATTACAGTCGGGAGCTTTGCTCTACCATCGATAGATACAAAAATGGCGAAAACGCCTACATATACTCAAACAACAATAGCAACAGAATCGAGACGTTGCATTAAAAACATTGTGTCTGCATGGATTCTGACAATCTGCACCTGCAATCTCTGAATGATCATGCACCTATGGCAGACGCAATCGAAATCCTGACAGTCCCATGGACGAATCCACGTGCTTTTAATTCATCACCGAACTTTCCCTTTATGGTGGAGATGATGTCTAACCACCACCAACTACTTTAATAACTACTTCCTTGGGATTGAGAATGGCTCGGCTGACTTGGCACCTTTAAGATGTGGAGGATCCCTCGTGCTGCCACCTGGATTAGCTGAACGGCCTGATGAATAGATTTGGAGGCCAGTACGAAGGCTAGGGAGTATAATGAGGGGTGATGGATGGGCAGGGGAGACATGGAGCACGGGGCTTGAGTGGATACGGAGCAGAGACGACCATACATAGCCTAAGGGAGAGGGCTGAAGCACTCTTATGACAAGGCACAGTAACATAGGGAGATGACGGGGAAGTCATAAGGCGGCGGGACTGAAGGAGGAGGAGAGGCGAGTTGGGAGATGAAGAACACCTGGCATGAGGTGTCAGGTAAAAACAAGAAAAAAGGACAAAGTGTGCTACGAGGATGACTGAACAGGTGTCGTGGAGAGATAAGAACACATGGCAGCAGGGGAGAGGTAGCTCGGGAGGATGACATGACGGGGGAAGGGCCCATGTTGATTAAATGCAGAGAGGAAAGGGAGGCCTGGGTCACCTGTGCATCGTTGATCCGAGCGCTCTGATCGCAGCCATTGAGGAGGTGCGCCCTTGATTCTAGACCCCCCCCCTCCGTTTAAAGTTAAAAAGGTGGGGGGGGTCTGGAATCACCTTGTGCATCATTGATCGGGGCACTCTAATTTCAGTTGTTGAAGAGGTGCGTCCTCGATTCCGAACCCCCCCCCCCTCCGCTTAAAGGTAGAAAGGTGGGGGGGCTCCATAATCCGATGTGCGTCGTTGATCTAGGCGCACTGATCCCTGCCATCCAGATTTACTTGTCGCTTAACCAAAGGCGCATTTTGTGTTCCAGCTTAGGGTAAGTGGGTTTTTACCCACTCCTTCGCATTTTACCCCCCTTTACAAGAAATCTCGCTAACATTAGGCTCCATGGGGGATAGAGTCGTCCCTGTGATGCTCTAAGGACTCTTTTTGCAGATTTAGTGCCTTGTTGTTGGGCTATAGAGTCATTTATTAAGCTAAAAACAAAAACAATATTTACAAAAACAAAAGAGCCAACTGCGGCTCACAAAAAACATTTTTTCAAGAAATGCCCATTTACTGGGCCATTAAAAAAAAATTTTCCTTCCAAATCCTGCAACCTGTAAGTGTTGTTTGAAAATACTTCTGAGATATTGAAAGGCCCAAACTAGAGGGCATCAAACTTATTGTGCTTGCCCTTTTCCTTCCTGGGTGCATCCCATTTGAGCACCAGATCACCCGGCTTGAAATTTCTCTTTCTGCTCTTCCTGTCAAAAGCCTGCTTGATCTTCTGCTGATGACTATAGGCTTTATTCATGACCTGTTCCCTAGTCTGCTGCACTTCCACCATCTGATGAATCCTTCTGACCATATGGTCAGGCTCTCCTTCAAGGTCCTGGAGGAATTTCGCCATAGATAAGGCGAGCTGATTAGGGAAAACGGCCTCTGCTCTGTAAACAAGTTGGAAAGGTGAGATGCCTAGGGACTTCTTTGTTGTCACTCGGTCAACCCATAGAGCAAATTTGAGTTTTGAATCCTAGGCCCTTTTATGGTCTTCTAGTAATTTCTTAATGAGCTTGATCGGACTTTTATTGGAAGATTCTACCAGTCCATTTCCTTGAGGATAATAGGGAGTAGAGTGGATCAGTGAAATCTCAAACTATTCACAGAACTTGACCAGAGGTTCGAACCGAAAGGGGGGGGCATTATCAGTGACAATTTTGCTAGGACAGCCAAATCTGGCTATGATATCTTCCAGGAAGATGATAATTACTTTGTGGGAAGTGCTCCTCGTGGGGACAGCTTCTATCCATTTGGTGAAATAGTCTGTCGCAGTCAGGATCCATCTATGTTGGCCACTTGAGGGAGGATGAATTTCTCCAATGAAGTCCAATCCCCACTACTGAAAGGGTGTTGAAACTATTACAAGATTTAATGGCAGAGATTTGAGTTGTTGCTTTCCTGAGAACTTTTGGCATTTGATGCAAGCTCTGATCTCTCTGCAGACATTAGGGAATAAAGTGGGCCAATAATACCCAGCCCGGAGGATCTTATGAGCTGTGGTCTTCCAGAAATGATGACCTCCGCAAAGACTGCTATGGAAAACAAACATAACCTTCTGGGATTCTTGCACGTCTAAGCATCTCAAAAATACCCCTAGAGGATCTTTCCAGTACAAGGCTTGGTCAATGACGCAATACCTGACCGCCCTGATCTTTAAAGCTCTCGCCTTGCTTTTTCCCATTCCATCAGGAGGCTTCAATTCTTGCAGAAAGTACAAGATATCCTTGTACCAGGGGCATTCTATTAGTGATAGGGCACCCTGAGAATTCTTGTTGGATGACTCAGCTTTCTCATTGATGAAGTTAATCCCCAAGGCTTTGCAATTGGATTCAACCAGCAACTTGGCCAAACCCTGCCCCTTTATCAACTTGGTGGGCTTAATCTCCAGATCAAACTCTAGGATCTTGGCAATCCATTTACCCCTCCTTCCGTCTATGTCAGGCTGTACGAGAATGTCCTTCACAGAGGCTGAAGGAACGTATGCGGTGATCCTTGAGTGCAATATATAGACTCTGAAAGCTTTGAGAGCTTTCACCAATGCATAGGCCTACTTCTCCATGATCTCGTACCGGACTTCTGCATCTCTCAATGCCTTGCTGAAGAAGGCAATGGGTTGCTCCTGCCCTTCCTTATTTTTCTGCAACAAGACTGCTGCTACTGTATCATAAGAAGCAAAAGAAAAGATCAGGAAATCTTTGGAATAGTCAGGACTGATCATCACAGGTGCCTCAGTGTTGTGGGGTATTCTACCCTATGGACTAATAAGCTAGGGTTCTAAACTTATACGCAGATCATGACCCTTAAGATTTAACTTTTAACCTTCTACCCAAAATCTCAACCCCTTTTCTCAGGCAAACACGAGAAGAATAAACCAACCTTTTTCCAACGGTTGAAGTAGATCCTCCGTTGAGTTGTTATCTCCTTGCTGCTGCTGCTCCTTCCACAAAGCTTCCTGCAATCAAGACAAAACTATGCATGCATGCTACTGATCTAATACAGGGTTAGAGATAAAACACAAATCAAATAACATAGATAAGACTCATGTATTCGGGACGGGAAAAGTTATCTTTTTCATTAACTTCAATATGAACCAACTTACAATGATTTTTGAGGCCGGTCACCGTTCCACGATCCTGATTCTGGGCTCTTCCTCTTCTTTTGTCCTCCAACTGTTGTTTCTTGAGTTTCTCCTAAAGCTTGAGGCAAGGCTATAGGGTTGGGACAAAACTGGCTTGGCAATTTGGAAGAGTTCCTTTGCTATGATTTTTCCTCCTTGAATAGTACCCCTAACCCTCCTTTTATACGCTAGAAAGAGATAGGGTTTTAGGCGAAC
>JASDQU010281753.1:0-14668 GCA_032191745.1 Picea mariana
GTACATGTACGAAGAGAGTCATCTGCTACAGTAGATCTCAGAGTGTTATGATAAAAATATAATTATACAGTCGATAGGTTGCTGACCAAAAATGTTAATACAACTGGGGTTCTATATACCCAAGAACTCTGTAGTTAGTTTAAATAGAATTTACAGAGTCTACATCAAACTGTCTATAACTGAAGAGAGCAAGTGCATGGACTAGTGGGAGGAAGCCATGGAACCCGAGTACCTTTTGATTTCAGGAGCAAGACGAAAGTGTTAATATCAATTCTAGATCTCAATTATTTAAAAGAATAAGATCATAAAATAAGTTGAAGGTGTAACTTATCTTGGGTCCAGATTTAATTTCGGTTATCTTCTTATGCCCTCGTGAAGTAAGAGATATGCGACTCAGGAGGAGGAGAAGGATCATAATAGTCTGATGGGTTCCCTCGCAAGAAAAGGGACCCATCATCAAAAAAATATATCTATGTGAATGATCAATTATGAATTAAAAGAGAAAAAACCCAATAATGGTAGAGATTTGTTACTTTCGTCGGTCCCGTACATGTTCTATTAAATTCTTTAATATACATAGAGTCACCACAAAAAATACTTACGGGGTATAACCATCGAAGGAATCACATAGAATTATCGAATTTCATTACAGAGGCCAAATGACGGAGAATAATTATCGAGATGAATTATAAAGATAATTATAGAGATACTAATAAACGGGGACAAAACTTCAACAATATACAGACAAAATTCTAAATTAGAGAAATCGAAATATCAAGGGAAGAAACTGGAGAGAAAGCATTAACCCTTTAATAGAGATAGATTTACCATAATACACAAACGAAATTCTAATTTGGGAAAATTAATTACCGATGATTAATTATACAGAGGTAAATACAGTAAGTATTTCTTGTAGAGGGAAGTAATTACAGTAAGAGAATAATAACCAAGAAGCTTAAAGAGACGCAAAGGGTTGTGATCTAGGCACATGGATTATTACTGAGAAAACCTATTTTCGTTAAAGCATGTCAATGTAGATGCACAAACCTTTGAAAACCTTTTAATATAGCATACATGATATTCGATTCAAGTTCCAATTTCATGGAAGAACATTTATGCGAGGAAATGTTTTTAACATTACAACGTGCATGGTTCAGAGACAAAGTTATTATTTTAAGAGATTGAATTGATCAACACTTCCTGATGGAGCAGACGATACCGTTACCATATGGAACCAAGATATATCTTAAATAATACAGAGGGCAATGAACACGTGTTAAGGGAGTTAGACCATCGATGGTTCTCACAGAATCCGACAGAGTCTTACCTTAGGTTAAGCTTAATAAAACAATATGTTGCAAGATGATAAGATTTCAGCTAATGCCAAGAGTCACAACCTTTACAAGAAGATAGTAAGAGACTCACTATCAACAGTTTTGGAACTCATTGTCACCTAGGTTAAGAAGAAAACCGTATATGCCAAAGAACAAAACTACTGTTATTTTTACAGAACCCCTCACCATGCACAATCTTTGTTCATAGAAGTTACTATAGTCTTTCCAGACCTAAACCAAGGTGATAAAAATACAAAAAAGACAACTGTACCAATGAGTGCAAGTATTTCTTACAGTGGGATTTTTATCCATGGGTTTTCGAAACTTGGAAAGAAAACACAGAATAATATAGAGACACATATCACCATAATGCGGTTTAAAATACAAAAGGGAAATACTTAACACCAGAAAACTCTTCAAACAAATTGCATAGCACACATAGCTCTTATTTGATAATACAAAACCCCGCTGGCACGTTGCTGCCTCCATCCACACCCAGGGCCGAACGCCATCAGAGTAGCCCGGTCACAAGGAATAACATAGTGGAGGAAACTATTGAAACCAAACCAAAATAGTCGACTACGAGGAGCGTAATGGTGCCTCGCGCCCTTCGTCCATGGTTAAGAGTGACAGAGTATGCCCCCTCCCCACTGCTATGTGGAATCAATGAAGTGGAGAACCCGCATTGGGTAGTTTTCTGGAGTGTCAGAATCCGAGGTACTGAGTAGGTGATACTTCATAAAGAACTTGCTATACCTTAAATGCAATGACATGTCTTAATGTCTGAAGTGCAAGAGTGACTTGGCATCCACCATAATTACATTAAAGAGACACATTAACCTTGTTATTGTGTGTGCGTAACTCAATTCAGATGAACATAGGGGTTAGCATATGTGTATAGTTTGTAACACAATTATTTAGTGGGGTTATCGTATGCCTGATGTTTGTAGTATAGTTTTGTTACAATAATAAGGTTAGTATAGGCATGATTTTAATCCTAGCATGTTTATACCATGGACTTTGGTAATCTTGTATAAGTATGTCTACATGTGTCAGAGTTTAATTACAAATTTATGGGGAGAACCTTTATTCTTATAATCAATAATATTTAAACGACATGGGAATATGTCATTAGGGCTAGGAATTATTTCTCCTAGCTCATACCAACACAAATGATGGATTAACTTTATTGCACTATAGGATAGTATAATAGCTTATAATAATACAAGTTATGAACTAATCCTTCAATCACTATGGAATAGTGTAATAGAATATAACAATAAGTTATGATTTGGGTTTTTAATTCCTTCTAGTTTAGGATGAAAACAACCACTGGAGGAAAACTTATATTCTTCAAAAAGTAGTATAAATTTTAATAAGGATATATCTTCATGGGTCGATTAATAATCTTCTCTCATGAATAGTTTTATTTGACAATAAACTATAGTTTTTCCTCCTCAATATATAGTTTTTTTATTAGCAAAAGTTGGGGTTCATTACATGTGGTATCATAGTTGTTGGTTACAACACTTGGACCTCAGGGAAGCACTAAAAATTTATTTTTATTGAAGGACAAATCAACTAAACAATATTTGTTGTTACAAATAAAAAAAATTTGTCTCTTGTGAAAATGTCAATGCAGAATGAAGAAGGAGACATACCTGAGAGGAACCACAATCAAGAGCTCCCTAGAGACCCATAACATCATAGTGAGGGAATTTCAACCACCCAAGTATTGGAAATGATGAGGAACCTTATTGTAGAATTACAATTGTTTAAAGTTGATAATGAAAAGTTGAAGAAAGATCAAGAAGATCAGTGGGAAATAAATGAAATGTTATTACACAGTATAGTAACAAGGAAGAGTCCAAAAGATAATGAGAGGGAAGAGGAGGTTAGTAAAAAGTCCTCAAAGAATTATATTCATGAAACAGAAAAAGAAGACAAATCTTCTAAGGATACACACATGACAAAAAACAATGCATCTACAGGAAGGACGAGGAAACAATTGGACCACCTAGAAGGTGAATTCAAAAAAATAAAACCCTCCACCTTTGATGGAGAATCAAAGATTGAAGAT
The DNA here is from genome assembly GCA_032191745.1 of Picea mariana. Classification (NCBI taxonomy): domain Eukaryota; kingdom Viridiplantae; phylum Streptophyta; class Pinopsida; order Pinales; family Pinaceae; genus Picea; species Picea mariana. Next base: position 3,415 of record JASDQU010281753.1, read on the forward strand.
GAAGCATGGTTGTTAGACATAAATAAATACTTTTGGATTTATAAGTATTCTAGTAATATGAAGGTTAGAATGGCCATTTATAATATAAAGGGAAAAGCTAGTATCTGGTGGCAAGACCTGAAACTAGTGAAAGGATTGAAAGAAAAATGGATGGAATGGTCAGAATTCAAAAGGCATTTCAAGGAACATTACCCATCAGAAATTTATTACAAAAGAAATACTAAAGAATTTTACGAATTACGACTAGGACAAATGTTTATGGATCATCTGATTAATAAATTTCTAGATCTGTTGAGGTTTGTGCCTTATATCAAAGATGATAAGGTAAAAATACAAAGGTTCTTGAGTTATCTACCACAGTCTTATAAAGACAGAATTGAATTTGACAATCCTAAGTATTTAAATGAGGTATTTAGGAAGGTTAGAATGTGTTATGAACAATATAAACAGAGATATGAAATTCCCAAGGCATGGAAAGATAAGAAACGAGTTATATTGAATCAACGCAAGAAAGGTTTCCAACCATCCCCTTTCCGTAACATGACAAAATGATTCCAAAGGAAGGAATATCACTCTAACACACAACATACTCAAGGGGGGAATAAACCAGTTAATTTGGGATTCAAAAAGATAGGGGACAGTCTGAGAGAACCATTGAAATGTTGGGAGTGTGGAGAACCCCACTTACGGAGGAATTTTCCATGCTTAAATCCATCAGTAAAAACTTCAGTCCACAATCTTCAAGAGGCTTCAACAATATGAGATATTGGCATAAGCATGCATATGATCAATGCAACTGTGGATGGCATGCAAACAGATCATCAATCCACTATTGTGGAAGTTGAAGGTAAAATTTATAACAACAATGTTTCTAGACTAATTTACCCAAAAGCTATTTTGAGTTATATTACTTCATCTTTAGTAGAATTGAACAAATTAAAGAAGGTAAAACATGTTAAATCTTGGTTAGTACAACTAGCATCACGGACAAAAAGAAAGGTAACATAATTTATTTCTGATTGTGAAATCAGTATAAATGGTCAGAATACAAAGTTAAATTTGAACATGTTGCCTTTAGGGTTTTATGACATAATTACTGGAATGGACTAGTTAGAAAGGCATAAAATAATACTAAATTGTTATCAAAATTCATTCGTGTAGAAAGATGAAAATAATACCGCAAGAATAGTACAGGGAATCATAAATTTAGTTTCTGTTAGACAAATATCAACCATGGAATTAAATAAATGTATTAATAAGAGTTGCAATGTATATTCTATTCAAGTAACTAATCTCTTAGAAAAATAAATCAAACCCATTTTGGAAGACTTTGCAGTTCTTCAGGGGTTTAGAGATGTATTCATAGAAGAGATACCGGAACTACCTACAAGAAGAGAGATAGATTTCTCTATCAATCTACTACCTGGATCTGCCCCAGTATAAAAGGTACCTTATAGAATGAGTATCCCCGAACTGACAACACTGAAAATTCAGTTACAAGAGCGGTTAGATAAAGAGTATATCAGACCAAGTGTTTCACCTTGGGGAGCACCAATGTTGTTTGTTAAAAAGAAAGATGGAACGTTGAGATTGTGTATTGATTATCATCAACTAAATAAAATAAGGATTAAAAATAAATACCCTTTACCTAGAATCAACGATCTCTTTGACCAAGTTGGAGGAGAAAAATATTCTCTAAGCTAGATTTGAGATTTGGTTATCACCAAGTCAGGATAAAGGAAGAAGATGTAAACAAAACAACATTTAGGACATGTTATGGACATTATGAATTTGTAGTGATTTTTTTTGGACTTACTAATGCACTAACAACTTTTATGTGCTTAATGAATAGTATATTCAACTAGTATTTGGATAAATTCGTGATGATTTTTATAGATGATATTTTAATCTATTCAAAAGCTAAAGAAGAACATGAACAACAATTGAAAATAGTATTATAGACTCTAAGAGAACATAAGTTGTATGCTAAGTTTGATAAATGCGATTTCTACCAAAGGAAGATACAATATTTAGGGCATGCAATATCATAATATGGTATTGCAGTAGACCTTGAAAAGATAAAATCCATTATGGAATGGTATATTCCTAAAGATGTAGCAGACATAAGGTCATTCATGGGGATTACCAACTATTAGAGGAGGTTTATCGAAGGATTTTCCAAAATCGCCCATCCGATTACATCACTGCAGAAAAAGGGAATGAAATTTAATTGGTCTAAAAAATGCCAAGACAATTTTGACAAACTAAAAGGACTATTAACTACAACGCCAATCCTTAAGGTAGCAGATGCAGATAAATATTTTGACCTTTCTAGATAAATGATTGTTAACTACAATGCCATGTTATTTGTTTTATTTGTTTTATGTTCTTGAGAATGCATTTCACATTTATATGTGTGAAGTCTTAATGTTACTATAAGTTTGAATTGTTTCTCTTCTGAGAGTTCTGGTGCAAGGAGTGCATAGTGCTCGCAAGGAGCGCGAAGGCCGAGTCAATATTTGTAAGTTTTAAACCCGTGAACTAAAGCAATGCATATAGATTCTTAAGAAAAACAGAATTTAATCAATGGCTCATACACGTAGTACACAAAGATTTTATACCGAAAACCCTCAACTAGGAAAACCTTTCTTATATTCATTATCACGAATTCCACCATTCACCATACAATATATACAATGTTTTTTGGTATTTTGTAGATACCAAAACCCTAATCCCTTAATCCAGGATTAATTTAGTAAACAACTAAAAATAGAAAAATCCGCTAAAAATAGAAAAAAATCACCCCAAAAAAATGCCGAGCGCACACGACACAAAGAGAACTACTAGAGGGATCGTCAGATGCAGTTGTCGAATCTGACGTGCCCACACACACACATGCAAAGAATATAACACATACCCAACAAGATTGACGCAGAAGCTTAGAAGAGGTAGCGTGAAACTTTGTAGAGGAAGTGCAAGGAGTGCACAATCGCTGAGTGGAGAGCATAGTTTGAAGAAGACCTGTGCAAAGTGTGCATCGGGCCAACACTTAGTCCAAGTGTTGAATAAATTCTTAGAGAGGACGAACACAAGGAGTGCATAGGGATATTTTCGAAAAAATATGTAAGTCCAAAATCTTTCATAAGTTCAAAGGACGCAAGGAGTGCTCCAGAGGTCTGAAATACCTCAAGGAACAAAGCTCAGGAAGGATAGAGGTCAAAATACTTGAGGGGAATTTTTATTTGTTTTAAGGGTCGAACAAACGAGATCTGTTTGGGATGATCCAGGATCTCTCGTCACTGTTAGATGTGGAGAAGTTGTGCAAGGGTTAACCTTTGAAGTCTTTCAGACTTCGCATATTTGGGAGATTTGGAGCATAGAGTGTGGAGGAATCAGGATCCCCGAAGGTCGAAGCTAATCACTATCGTCTACTTCCCAAGGACATGTGTCAGCATATCATCAAATTTGAAAGACTGGAAGTCCGGGAGAATATAAGGAATAAGTGTTTGATCCCTCTGAAGTCCCGAAGGCTGGAGTCAATCCGAGTTGTCGATCAGAGGAGGACATGTGGCAGTAGATCCAGAGGTTCAGAGAGCTAGTACTCTAGGGGAAAGGAGTGAAATATTTCTTGGAAGAAAGGTGTCTGGAGTCCCGAATCGTGGATTTAATCCTAGCCATCCATAGACAGGGGATACGCGGCGTTAGATCATGAAGTCCAGAGACTGAGCACTCTAGAGGAATAGAGGAAAACCTTGGTTTGGGTCAAGAATTCCCGAAGGCTGGACTTAATCTTGGCCGTTGTTCAACAAAGGGACATGTGGATGGAATATCTTACCTCCACTAGTTCGGTGTTTGGAGGTTGCCAGAGGAAGAAGGGAAAAAACGTTCGAAGTCCCGAAGCCCAGAGTAAATCGAGGTCGTCCATCTATCGATATGTAGGGACTGTCGATTTGGGTCCATCTATAAAGTGTTAGACATATGGAAGTCCCGAAGCCTAGAGTTCCAAAGTGAATTGTGGTCGTTGGTCGATGGGAAGGCGTGGTCTGTTGATTTCTTGCCGTGCGTGTTTTTTGGTCCGACACTCTGACGAAACTCTGGAGTGGAAATTCAAAAACCCTCCAAGCCAGAAAGCGCGAAGTGGGGTATCAGCCGTTGATCGGGTAAGAGGATAACATTCGTTCGATCTTCTTCAGAGTTCATCCCTCTGGGAGCATTGTGTGTAGGAGTGGGAAGACTTGCGTAAAGCCAAAATCCCTGAAATCAATCCCGTCGTAGATTGGAGTGGACGCTGTGAGCCATTGATCCTTGTTGTGGTTCAACACTCCGTCACTTTGGTGTTTGGAAGGATTGGAGTATTACTCTGTTGAGACTCTCGAAGTTGGATAGCTTTGAAGTCTTGAATTCTTTGGAGACTTGAGGTTTAGTCCACAGTTTTTGGCCCACGGTCCCAGGTAGGGCTTGCGAGTGTTTGAGGACCCCCAAAAAGTAGATTTGTCATTCGAGAAATAAGGTTTAAGGCCTGTGTAGTGGATTCGAGGGCTCAGAAGGAGCCTGTGAGATGATTTATCTCCCGAAGTCGATCGATCCTAGACCGGGAGGTCGCGCGGGCCCCAGGAGTTGGTGGGGTCTACATCACAACTACAAAGATGAGTTTATCACTTTGTGGATTCTATTGGAGTCAACAATAAAAAAGGAAATTAAGAAGCTTCGGTCATGGGAGACTCAAATCTTATCATAGATTTGGAATGTTAGAAGAAATCAACTCAAGATATCAGGTTGGCCCTTATTATAAGGGACATAAAACTTTCATATCAATCATTTGAGTGGTTTTCCTTTTCCCACATACTCCATGAGTTGAATGTGAAGGAGGATGAACTTTCAAAAGAAGTCCTCTCCATTCCTGTAGGAGCATTTGGTTTCTATGAATATATAGAAGGGAAGGAAGTGAAAGCCATGGAATTCCGCTTGTAACTATCTATGTGTTGTAAAGTCTATGTAAAGTTGTTTTGGTTCGGGTAACAATAATGTTGTGTATAGTTCTAGTTTTGAGTTTTTGTACAAAGATAATGGGAGGTAGTCAGTTTTTTGATCAAGTCTGAATGCAAATGAAACCATCGATATAGGCCAGAACATGTATATTCATCCTTTGTAAATACAAAAGTATTTTTTATGAGAAAAAAAGTAATAAATAATAAGTATAAATCCATCTTATTCTCCAAATTTTGAATCATTTAGATGTTTGTGTTTCCATTTATTTTTAATCTCTAAATACTTATAAAATTGAAAATAAAGATAAATTTATAAAATTGAAAATAAAGATAAATTTATACTAAGTAATAAATTTTTCAACTAAAATATAACATATACAAAATCTTAAACAAAATACTCTAGTGTTATATATTTCTTATTTCCTTCCGGTTGTTTATATAACAATATTATTCATTAATTTCAATTACTTAACAACCATATCCCTTTTAAACATTGTAATAAAGACAAGGCAGTTTAATTATTTAATAACGAAATCATAATTTTATAAATCAAATTCCACGTTGTTCTATGAATATGAATATTATTTTATAAAACCACGATCTATGAATTGAAATTTTGACCTTATAGTAGCATTCCTACAAAAAGCATTTTAAGATCCAAAATCTAAGAATTTAAATATTCGAGCTCATAAAGCATTCTTGCGCTAAGATTTTTAAGATCCATGAGGAAGTGCCCTTCTCAAAAAGAAAAATACTTCAAATGGAAGGGCAGGTTTGTTAGGGTTGTAATACTTCCTACCTTGAACTAAAAAGTGTTGTTATCGTCTTCTAATAAATTAAAGGCAAACAAAAATACTTCAAATGGAACGGTAGGTTTGTTAAGGTTGTAATACTTCGTGCACGTTTGAAAGAAAAAGAAAACTAGCAAATTTCTCAAGTGTTCGTCTTGGAACAACCAAGTTCCTACAAATTTTCTAACGAACATGGCTTGAGTCTACATTTGAGTGTGAATTTTTCTAGGTTAATGGGATAAGTGAAAAAAATGAAATGAGTTATGTAGGTTTATAGGTATGGAAATGATTATGTCGATTGGATTTAGCTCAGGTGGTTGGGAGGATGTTATCCTCCCCATTCCGGTTCAATTTCTAGAAGTGACATGTTGAGGTCATCATGTGTATATTCTTGTAAATGATTTGAGCCCTGTTTTGATCGACCTTGTGCCTTGAAGATTCTAGGGTTTACCCTGGGTACCATCCTCGAAACGAGGGGAAGTACTTGGGGTTTTCCCCGAGATTTGTAATCTCTAAAAAAGGGCATGGAAATAATTCTAGTGATCACAAGTTGTAAGTTTGCAATTTGGTAGTATTTGTGGTCCAAGAGAGTAGGCCATTCACAACATTCCCTCCTAAAATTGTTGGTTTCTTCATGACTATTTCTTTCAGATCCGAGGATCCTATTTGGAGGTGAATGAAGGAGTTCCAATTCATCTTTTTCTCATATTCTTGGGGCTCTTAATCTATCATAACATGATTTTTGCGAGGGATAACCGTGCTCTCTATAAAATGATGCCATCTGTCATTTCTAATTGTTGCTTATTCCACATGTGGACCCATTGGTGTGGTTGTTTCCCTAGAAGATGGATGCAACACCATGCCACCATGTATTGAAAACATTATCATCCACATTCCAACGCCACACCCAAGGCCAAGATATTGATGGTCATAATTATAATTTCTCCCTTGCAAATGAGTGAGATATGTGGACATATGTACATTCTTTGGTCTGAGTGTCATTGCTAATAGATACCCTAAGCTACAATTCGATTTGGTGAAATGGATCTCCACTAGGAGAGTGGTAGAGGAGGAAATAGAGGGTGGTGAGACAACCACCACCCTCCACCACCTCCTCCACTGCCCTCCTAGTGGAGATCTAATTCAATGAATCAAATCATTGCTCAAGGTCCTTATTGACAATGGAAAAATGTTTTGAGTCAAGGACACATGTTTACCCAGTGAAAGGACCCAACAATACCTTCCTCTATTGAAATGGAAAATCCTCTAAATGTGGCCTACTAATCTTTACTAGTTATGGTCTACTCCACTACTACTTTTCATGCATATAACCCAACTATGTATGAAAATGAAAATATGCAACTATTCTATCACTAATATAACCTATCTAACCCCATTTGGGAGTGCTAGAAAAAGAATCAAATTGACATAGAACATAATGAAGATATAAAAAGTAGGCAGAATAGTCCACCTCTACTATCAAAACCGATCCTAACTTGTTAGAATAACAGATAAGAAGCAAACATGAGCATTCCAATCAATATAATTCCCTTTCACCATGACATTCAAAAGACAGAACATTCACCCCCACAAGCAACAAAAGAATCTTGAATGGCAAGGATATCCTATAACCATTGACAACTTCCCAAGAGTAACGAAACATGAGCAAACCAATGGCTCTTTACAAACTCACTAAGATATCTTCACTTAACCATAAAAATACAGGTTTCACATCAAAAGCATTAGACATAAATAAAGGAAATATGTGCAAAGAGTAAGGAGAACAATTTACCTCTATTATTTTCATAATAACCCAAACTTGTTCTAAGGATCAAGGATAGCCTATATATCATGAGAGCTATATCCAACAATATCCAACAAGTTAGAAAAGTGAATGATAAGAAAGCATAAACATATTTATCAAGAAAATGTCTATTTCCCACAACATTCACAAGATACAACATCCAAACTCACAAGCAATGAAGAAGCTCTTCACTGGTGAGAATAATCCACGACCCTCAATAACCTCACAAGAGTATGATGCACAAGATAACAATGTCACTCTATGAAACATACACAGATAGCTTACAATGCCAAAAGAGGGACCATTTGCAACATTATACATGGCCTCTTTTAAGGAAAATCCTAATGACATTTGGTCGTCTAATTGCTCAACTCTTATCTTTTTACCTTCATGGCTCTTTGCCTTATAATTATATTTGGCTAATTAACTTTGCAACTTTGTTCTCATTCTAAATAGGATAAATAAATGTATTTTACAATAATAATACAAAAATAATATTTATTCACCCACGCATTATTTCTCATGATTTTTCCTTTTGTGAGGTTAAAGTTCTTTCTCCCCTATTTTCCTTCATACGCTTAAAAAATTACAACCGAGAACTTGGATGCGGAGACCCCCTCTTTTATAAAATGGCTTGTTTCTTCATTCTCCTGGATTTGTTTTTTTGTGAACCTCCTTAGATGGAGGACATTTGGTCTCTCTCTCACTCACTTCCTTGGACTCTACAAATTTTTATTTGTTTTTCTGGTTCAATGCCTTCTTTTGAAGTTGCATGTGGCCTTCTTCTCCTCGGGTTTAATAGATTCAAGAACATGGGCAAAATTGTCCATATACAATATTAGGCATACTTTTGAGTGCCTATCCATTCATACCATTTGAGCTCTTCATTCATACCATTTGAGCTCTGTGTTCTTCCTCAACTCTTTAGAAATCCACAACATAACAAGAAACAACTTCTATAAACTTACGTTAGTATGTTTTCCAAAATGAAGAACTTCTCTTATAATTTGTGCAAAATTTGCATAATATAAGTGATGGGGAACCTTATCCTGAATGTCTAAATTATGTAATACCTCGAGGCATGTATGAGCTATTGAGTTAGTAATCAATAATTTTGATGAGTCAAAATAATTTAAAATAATATGCATTAACAACCACTCTTTCCTATAATTAACTTTGATGCTAGTCTCCAAACATGAAAGAACTAATTCACTCTTCCCTATAATTAACTTTGATGCTAGTCTTCAAACATGAAAGAACTAATTCAACATGTTATTCCTCTTTCCAATGCTTCGGTACTAGATTTTGTCAATAGATCTAGAATGGAATAAAACTATGAAATGAAATCTCTCTCTTCATCTTTTCAAGAACATTAGATATTGCATTTTCCATTCTAAACTCAAAACATTATCCACATGCATCTCAATTGCAACTCAACCATTCATATAAGGACTTCTATTTTGAAGTATACAATAACAATTAGCATGTGGTAGTGTTTTGATGTATTTGTTCATAAAATGCATCTTAAAAGACAATCAATCTAAATAATGGCTCAAAGTGAAGTTCCAACACGTGCATTAAATTGTCAACTTTCATTGACCTACTAAATTACCATATTATAAAACATAAGTTATAGTGTTTTGCCAACACCGTCATTTAGGTACCCTTGTTTTCCCTTCAATCTCACCTCCAAGTCCATTGCACTCCCACAGTCTAGAACTATTTGCATCATCCAATCTACACTTGCAACTAATATAAATTATTTCCATATGTAGATCAAAGGTATGTTAAAAGAAAGAAAAACATTATTGTCCCCCTTGAACTATTTTGTAGTAGCTACAAGCACATTTTCCTTTTATTAGATGTCTTTCCTTGTTGTGTGCATTTCTAAGGAAACAAGTTGTACCTTTACATAACTTGGAATGCAGAATCAAGAAAGAAAATGCAAAGATTAGTTACAATCCATTATTACAAAAAATCTTAGCCCTTGGGGTGTAGATTAGTTGACAATATAGTGCACTATTAAGGAACTCCTTGTGATGTCATTGGTTCAAACCTCAACTAGATCTGTGTGTTGTGTGCGGGGCAATGTGGACACAGCTAGAATTTATAGTTGTAGCAGTCAGAATCAACCCCATATCACTTGAGTACTAAACTTCCCTAGTTGTTGATTCCTCCATATGTATAAAAAAATACTATTACAAGAAAATAAATCTTTCTAAAGTTAACATAATATTTTATAATCTATATGAAAAGAATGTTTCTATGTCGGTGTCTAAGTTGTGACAACAATTTCATGGGCAAGGTGCATTTGTTGGAGAGATTTCTATTTTCAACACACTAGTTCAGTGGAAGTTAACTGACTAGTTCTATTTTAGACTTTCTATTTTAGATCATCACTATTATGCTATTATGCATGCATGCATTCTGCTATTATGGAATGTTATGTCCTATATATGAGTGTATTCCACTCATTCATTGTATCATATTGATCATCATCTATGTATCAATCATCAGTTCATTGGAGTAGTGTGAATATATTTTCTCATTTTTCCATCTTGAATCTCTCTTTCTTTATTAATAAGATTAGTTTGTACTTGCTTTAGCTAGATCTCCTGCATTAACATGGTATCAGAGCTACACTTCTTGGAGAAAGCCAAACAAGCCAAAGAATAAGGAAAATCATAGTTTTGGTGAGAAAAATATGTGGTCGTACTTTTTGGCAGTGATTTCTCCAACAAAATTAATTTTTTGAGGAAACAACTCGAAGAAGAAGTAAATCGATCCATTATGCAAGTGTTTTTTCAACTGTTTGGCGAGATTCCTCACTATTTGCTCATAAAGTAAGCCAGAAGATCACCTCCTGAAACTGATATGAATCTGTGGTCGTACCTTTCTGCAGTGATTTCTCCCAAAATATTAACTTTTTGAGGAAACATATCGCTCGAGAAGTAAATCGACCCATTCTGCAAGAGGGTTTTCAACCGTTTGGAGATATTCCTCACCGTTTGCTCAGAAAGTAATTTGGAAGATAGTCTCCTAAAACTAATACGAATCCGTGGTCGTACCTTTCTGTAGTGATTTCCCCCAAAATATTAATTTTTTGAGGAAACAACACGAGCGAAAAGTAAATCGACCCATTCTGCAAGTGGGTTTTCAACCGTTTGGCGAGATGCCTCACCGTTTTCTCATAAAGTAAGTCCGGAGATCGTCTCCTAAAACTGATACAAAATTTTCACTTAAAGTGTCCTTTCTGTAGTGATTTCTAAGTTTTTCACTTGTAGATTAAGAGAAAACTTTTCGATATTCTCAGACACAGTGGGAGAGATGGATACGACACCTATTCTATAATCAAACTTGGTGGTAATCCTCACACCATACAATTTTTTTGATGGGAATCCCAACGCAAAATTCCAACTTAGAAGGAAAAGACTATACAACTTGATGATGGGGACATAAACATAACCTACATCAACAATTGAGAAAATGAGATGGACGAACCGAAAGGATGAAGCCACAATAATTCTTCTTGAATTGATTTGAATTTATCTATGGTTACATGTTGTTGCATGCAAGACTCCAAACGAGATCTGGAACCTTGGAAATTCTGTTTGGAAAGTAGGATGAGATGAGAGGTCATATGCTTGAGGTAGAGTTGAATTCTTTCGATC
>JASDQU010281755.1:1446-14667 GCA_032191745.1 Picea mariana
ATTTGTTGGATAAAGTGAATCCTCCAAATCCTATAGAATATATATTCCATAACAACATAAGATTGAAGTCAGCAGAGACGTAACCTTCAATGAGAAGATGGCTTTCAAGAAATCTATAGAATAATCCATGGAAGAAGAAGAATATGAAGAACCTAAAGAAGAAATCACTTGTCTTCCAGAAAGTCAAAATGAAGAACCAAAACAACTTGATCATATTATGCAACCATGTGAACCTATTGAATCAGTCATTGTACCCAAAACTAGAAAATGACTAGCTTGGCTTGAAGTTACTCTACAAGAAGCAGAAAAACTCAAATGTCCAAGTGACACCTTCAGAGAGAGAAAAATACCAAAATATTCTCCAGCTATGAAACATGTATGACAAAGCTTATAAATGATGAACCCACCACATTTAAAGAAGCGTCTCAGAAAAAACAGTGGAAAGAAGCCATGACAAAATAATACCATTCTATCATGAAAAATGACATGTGGGAAATCGTGCTTAGACCCAAGGAAAAATCAGTGGTAACTTCAAAATGGGTCAATAATATTAACCATGCAGTCGACAGAAGCGTGGAAAAATACAAGAAAAGGTTCAGAGCTAGAGGGTTCTCCCAGAAGGAGGGAAAAGATTAGGATGAAACCTTTGATCTTGTTGCCATATATACTTCTATTAGAGCCATTATGCCTCTTGATGCTTCCATGGGATGGAGTCTACATTAGATGGATGTAAAGACAACTTTTTTCAACGAAGCAATTGAAGAAGAAGTATACATTGAACAACCTCAAGGTTTTGAAGTACATTCCAGAGACACTCATGTTTGCATATTAAAGAAATCCCTATATGGACTCAAGCAAGCCCCAAGAGCTTGGTATGCTAGAACAAATAGTTACTTATTAAGACTTGGTTTCTCTAAGAGTCATGCAGATCCAAATATCTACTACAAGGTTGTGAACAATGCACCTTTGATTCTACTGCTATATGTCGACGTCTTATTCTTGATAGGTGCAGAATCTCTCATCACCCAGTGTAAGAAGGAATTAGCTTCCGAGCTCGATATGAAATACCTTGGTCTCATGAACTATTACTTGGGACTAGAAATATGGCAGAAGTGTGGTGAAATATTCCTTGGACAAGAAAAGTATGCAATGAATATTCTTCAGAAATTTGGAATGATGGAATGCAAATCCATGGTCACTCCTATGACCATGGATATAAGAAAAGTAAGAGAGTTATATTTTGATCCAGTAGACTCGTCCCTATATCGAAACTTTATTGGGTCGTTGATGCATCTAGTGAATACTCGACCAGACATTTTCTTTGATGTAAACACCTTAAGCCAATTCTAGGTGGAACCCAGACATGAGCATTGGATAGTTTCAAAGCATGTTCTAAGATATATTCATGGGATGCTAAACTATGGTTTAAGATACACCTCATCCAATGATATACAACTTCATGGATTCATAGATTGATATTAGGTAGGGAGTGCAGAAGACAAAAGGAGTACTTTAGGGATGTGTTTCAGTATGGGATCTACTATGATATCATGGGCTAGCAGGAAACAGAAGTATGACAAAATCAACACATCAGAAGCAGAATATATCGCAGCATGTGAAGCATGTGTCGAAGAAGTATGGATGAGGAATATGATTTCTGCATTATTTGATCAGGTACCATATTCAACCATAATATACTATGGCAATCAAAGTTGTATAATGTTATCAGAACACCTAGTGTTTCATGACCAATCAAAACATAATGATATCAAATACNCATCTAGTGAATACTCGACCACACATTTTCTTTGATGTAAACACCTTAAGCTAATTCTAGGTGGAACCCATACATGAGCATTGGATAGTTGCAAAGCATGTTCTAAGATATATTCGTGGGATGCTAAAATATGGTTTAAGATACACCTCATCCAATGATATACAACTTCATGGATTCATAGATTGATATTAGGTAGGGAGTGCAGAAGACAAAAGGAGTACTTTAGGGATGTGTTTCAGTATGGGATCTACTATGATATCATGGGCCAGTAGGAAACAGAAGTCTGACAAACTCAGCACATCAGAAGCAGAATATATCGCAGCATGTGAAGCATGTGTCGAAGAAGTATGGATGAGGAATATGATTTCTGCATTATTTGATCAGGTACCATATTCGACCATAATATACTGTGGCAATCAAAGTTGTATAATGTTATCAGAACACCTAGTGTTTCATGACCGATCAAAACATAATGATATCAAATACTACTTTATTCGTGATAAAGTCCACGAAGGAGAACCGAAACTCTAGTCTATCTCCACAGATGAGAAGGTAGCATATATTCTGACAAATCCTTTGTCCAGAATAAATTTTGCATACTTACAGGACAAGATGGGGCTCGTGGAGATAAATCCCATAACTAAAAGGGAAGATATGGCTCCCCAAGTTGGGAGGGAGAAATGATACATATTTTTCATGGGTAGTCATTTTCTAGTTTGGAAAATGGTCTAGGTTGGGAAGTTCCTTTTGAGTCAGGAAAGTGGTTCGATATTTCTGACAGGCAGGAATTTTCCAGTTCGGAAAATGGTTCATATCAGACAGTCATTTTTGTAATGAAAATGGTCTAATAGATTGTTGATGTACCATAGACAGTGGTACCCCTTGTGGCCAGTGTGGAGGAATGGTCTAGGACAATCATTCTTCTTGGAAGTCACTCTAAGTAGTGGTCAAATAGAATGGTATGCATCTCCAGGAAGTCATTCTTTCGAAGTTCACAGTTGTGAGCAATTTCGAAGAATGGTTTGTTTTGGAGGTTGGTGTAGAACAATCATTTCCATAGGAAATGGTCCAGATGATCATTCTTTAGGGCATACTCATTCTCTCCAGGTGGTACTATGATTAGTGCAGGATCAATGTCCTAGTTAGGTGAATAGTCCAGGTTCATAAATTAGGGACAGGCATTCCCTAGGGAAGACTCATTCTCTGCAGTTTGCACTATGATTAGTACCGAAAGAATGGCCTAGTTAGGTGAATGGTCTAGGATCATAAATCAGGGACAATTATTCTTATATGCCCTAGAAGAATAGTCCAGATAGCCCATGGATGATTTTTTACTTTCTGAGGAAAAATGCTCTTCCAGATCTCACAGATGTGAGTGGAAGAATGACCCATATGACTTAGTTTGTATCATGATATTGTTTATGCAGATTGATATCAGATGATATGATTGTTGAGACTGTATATCTCTAGATAGTAGTTATATGCTACTATGGTGGATGTGATCCACTGATAGTGATTGTGTGCCACTTCTTAGTAGCAGTGTGCTACTGAGAGTGGTTATTTACCATTGGATAGTAGTTGTATACTACTATGAATAGACACAATTGTGTTCTCTTGGATAGTGATGATGGTGCTCATGATTTGATCATGAGATAGCATGTGTGGCTATGATGATGCTATCGTTTGAATGGTATGTTTGTTCTCAAGACCATTTCCTTTAATACCTCCCTATCTGGGAGGGAGTGTTGATATTATGGTAGATGTCGGAGGTATTAACCTCCATTTGTAACCTTTGACAAGACTAGAATATTCCAGGAAGCAAGAGAAACCCTAAAGACTTGGATAATAACTCAAGAAGACTAGTCGGCTTAATGCAATAATTAATATTGAGTTATTAGTCCCTAGGAAGAGAAGTCGGTCCATAAAACTAAGATGGAGCAATATAAATAGAGGGTGCTAGAGTTCATTTGTGGCACACTCACTCGCAATTGCATAAGACCAGTTTTGCGCAAGTTTGGAGCTACAGTTGCAGCTACTGTAACTTGTATTTTGGTTTCTGGCTTAGAATTAATGATTGGTATTTGGTTATCTTTTCTTGCTGTGCTAGCCTTGGTTGGCTATTGATTTTCTACCGGAATTATTCTCTCTGTCAAGTTTAGGGTGCTCGAGGGTGGCCTTTGTGCCTATGGTTGGGTGACAATATTGCTATATTGCCTATGGTTAAACGACCACACCCACTTTTCTAAACCACTTCGACGTTGACCTTCGATTACTTTCCTTTGACTAAACATATTCTCTGTTCTCCTCAAAGTTGTACATAGGAAAAGTAAAATATTTATTTTCTAATAATATTTTAATTGCTTTTATTAAAGATTCTATTAGCTGATAATATGGACCTCTTATTTCCCAACTCTTTTTTCCAATGTTTACATATCCAAACATATCCTTTGCCAATGTTTACATATCCAAATTTTGGAGCATATTATATCTTCATTGACACTCTTTTGAGGTCAATAAATAGAACCTGATAGAATGTATTTTACGAAATCGCATATACCCTAAGTTAAATCCTCTATAACCTAAGTTTATTCAAGCTCATAATGCATTTATTTATTGATATCATTATATTTATGTCCATTTGGTTTCCAAATAGATAAGTTAGACAATCTTTGGGTAAGTCGGTAAGTCAGAGGATCTTTGTATGCGGTGAATTTTGGCAATATTGGGTACCCACCGCCATAGCCATCATCATTGCTTTTAACATTGTAATTTATATATTTGCAATGAATTGAGTTCCACGACCATCATACATAGATAAAAGTACACACAGATTCATTATTGGTTTACTACATCCTTCGTTGTCGCTTTTTCTACAAAGTTGGGGGAGAGGTTGAAATCCTACAGCTGCAATTGAGTTCCACCATCATTCATCATTTTGTTTATTGTTTACTATTTGCAAGTAAGTTTCATTCGTATTTACTAATTATTGTTTGCAAATAAGTTTCTAAATGCTTTGAAAAATAATGGCTAACATTCTATTTACTTCATAATAGCGACTAACATTCTATTTACTTCATAATATCTTCATATATTCAGATTTACTGATTAACTTTATGTTTACTTCATAATAGATTCATATATTCATATTTGTTGATTAAATTTTTGTTTACTACATATTTTTTTCCTATTTACTATTTACTATTTGTAAGTACGACTGCTATTTATTTAGTGAAATTCTTTCAAAAATAAAAATTTTAAAATCAATGCAAATTGTTGGAAATAACAACACCTTTACCATATCTTCTTCTCATGGGAGATGTTGGAACACTATTGGGTGGGAATCAAATGCAAATTTCTTCCTTAGGGTTGTCCCCTTGAATTTCAAAGATACATATATAGGTTAAACATGTATTAAGTTCAACATGTAGGCACGACATACATTCTATCAATCACTTTACAAATAGGAGATAATGTAGAAAATGTTGTACATTTTAAGACAGAGTAATAGAAGAGTCAAGTTTCATCCCATCTTGATCAAATGCAAAGAACATTAAGACAATTAATAGTACAATGCTAATCATTTATGTAAAAAATAGATGCACTGAACATAAAAGACTTGTGTTTGAAATTACCAATCTTGTCAGATTTGATAAGATTTTTTATTCCAAGAGCTATATATGAACAAAAAAAAACAAAGCAACAAACGAAAACCTTTTTTTATGCATATTTGTTTCTTCTCTGATGTAAAGAAGATTTAGGTGGTTGTTGACAAACTAATATTTTCATACGGTGTTCAATTGTTTCTTCAACTTACCTTCAGAAATGGTTGGAGATAAGAGTTGTAACATGTGAGCTTACTCGTTGTATGCCACTAACTTTCCTACACTATTCTGCATAGGTACCTCGTCTCCAACTAGACAATTCACAAGAACCATTGTAACATCATCAATCTCCCTTATCCTCTAAGCTCTTCAGATATACACATTTGAAAAGAAATTGAAGTCTTGTGACTTTTTGTACTTCAGAGATAGTAGAATGGGGTTTCACTTAGTCTATCAATTTCCCTCATTATCCCTGGTGGAAGAATGGTGGGGAGATATAAACCCATGTATTGATTGCACTTGTCTTTTATATCTTCATCTCCTTGTGAAAAAATCATCGCCCAAGATGTTGTTGGTGAAGAGGCGGCCCAGCCTCTGGTGCTTATGCCTTTTTCTCTGTATTCTCTCTTTCCTATTCCTTAGCTACCATTTAGGTTTTAAGGGTATATTGATGAAGCAGGGGAACAAATGGAATATGATCAGGCCCTGCATAAATATAGGAATAGGAATAAAGTACTAACATATCTTTCCTCTTAGGGCAGCGAATTCTAAAGCCAAAATTCTAGCTACTTGCATAACCTCCTTCCACTTTATTTCATTGCAAGCATCTATTGATTAGCTCGCCCACCAAACATATCGGCCCTTTCATTTGAGGCCAACAATCTGAAAAACAATGTGAATATGAGTGTTATAACTGAAGATGGAAATCAAATGGAACAAAGCATTAGAGTCTATCGTTTTACAATATTGGGCCAACACCCCTGCTAGTTTATCTAGCTAAACCCTATGCCCTTTCGCTATACATGGTAGCCTCAATGAAGGATGGGAGGAAAACAACAGTATCTTCACCATGGAGGGAGAAGTCGAAGGAGAATGACAAGTATAAATGTAATGGTGGTAGGTGACGGTTTCGGAGTTTGGTTATAGATGACTTATGCATGTCGGGGTTTACAACATGGTAGGCATGTGGCAATGAAGAGATTTAATTACAATTTGTTTCTAGCTAAACTAATCTAGATAAAGTATTCCTTTTATTACCTTTTAGTTGTCTTTCAAGTCGAACATGCATTGTGGAAAATATGCATGCATTACATGTGTGCCTCTACATAGCTCTTTCGACAATTCCAAGGGGAGATCTGTAGGTTACAAAGCTCATGTCGCATTTGCAATACACAATTTCTCTAGTTTTTCTCCCTGATGTTTCCTTATCCTCATAACACTTGAGCTTTGGCTTCCCCAAACCCTCTTCAAATTCCCAAATTCTAGACCCTCGCACACTAGAAAATGGCATGCAAATGACCCCGAAAGGGCCCAAAACTATCATTTATCTTTCACATAGAAAAGTACTTCATCTAATAACTGAATAACTAGACCTTCAGAAATCGTTGGACATCTTCAACAATGCCGCAAAACAACAAAGTTTTTACCACAACTGTACAACCTACAATTTCCTCATCAACAAGCTTCATTGAGCCAAGAAATTCAAAGTCCTCAAAGGGATTTTGAAACAGATGTCGATACTAGGTTGCAGGTGAAACGAGAGTCTCTTCATAAATCTCATGAAGCTCTACTGCAGAGCCTGCATGCCTGAGAAATCAAAGGAAATATTTTACAAAATGTGGCTTTTCAATTGTGGGCCCTCGTTGAGGGCCTTGAGTACTTTGCTTAATCTCTTGATGGAATCTGGGCGTCTGGATTTGTCAGAGGAAGTTTTTGCGGATTTGGGGAATCTGAGGTTAGTTCCCAATAACTGCATTTTTAATATTTTCATTAAGTTTCATTACAAGGCTGGGAATTTAGAAAATGGCTTGGAGATTTTTGAAGAAATGGATAGGGTTCAATGTGCTCCCAATTTTATTAGTTATTCAACTTTGATGGGTGGGATATGTCATTTGGGGAAACTGAAGGAGGTTGTTGGGGTTTTTAAAGAAATGTTGAAGAATGGAATTGTTCCTGATGCATTGGCATATGATGTTCTAATTAATGGGTTTTGCGGTGCTAGGAATGTGAATGAGGCAAAGAATATTTTTGGTGTGATGAAGAAAAACGAGTGTAAACCCATATGAACTTATGAAGATTTCGTCCATCAAACTGGTATGGAGTAAAGTCAACGATAGTTACTCCTTGACTTTTCTCCATACTTCTTCAATGGACAAAATCTGCAATCCTGATAAGGATTGCTGTAAACCCAACAATGTCAATTTTAGTTATCTTATGAATGGCATGTGCAAGGAAGGGAGGGCACATGAGGCCTATGATCTCTTGGGTAAGATGATCGCAACCGGTTGTAGGACCGATGCGATTACTTAGAAAACCCTAATAAATTACTTTTGCAAAGAGGTTAGGACCGAGGAGGCGCAGAGAATGATTATGGAGATGAAGGCTAGAGGGTGTGTGTCAGATATTGTTACTTATAATATATTGATCGGTGGTTTGTGTAGGGAGTGAAAATTTGAGGAATCTTTTGGTTTTGTAGTTGTCGTCCTAGAACCACATACTGAAAACTCGTTATAGCATTGACAAATTTGGAATATACTGCATATGTTCAGGTTTAATGCAAATTTTTGAGCTAGGAATTCCTATAAGTTTATGTCTTATAGCTATTATAACCTGCAATCTGATTGTATTATATTTGGCTCACTGAATTGGTTTTTCCAGCCTTGTCTCCTTGTTAGAGTGGAGATTTCAGTTCTACCAGGTTATGTTTGTTATTGGACATAATACTAAGTCACAAAATCAAGTTTTGCAAATTACTATATCATATAGAAACAAGTGGCATATTTCATACTATGTCTACTCATTTTGTGGTTAAGGATAATTCTCTAGGTTACAGAGAAATCTATCTCTTGGTTACATTACGAAGAATTTCCACTTTTGTATACTACATGACCAAGTCAAAACCAGGAAAAATGATTGATACCAAAAATAGTATTTTCATTATCAAGAAAACACTACCTGCAAGAAACTACTGCCAATGTTAGGGATGGGCATTGCCAAGTAGCATTGATTGGATTAGAAATTTATCAATGATCTTATTGCAGAGTTGAAGGAACTGTAGAAATCCATCCAAAGTAGGGTTATTCACGATTCCATTGGGTTGGAAGTTTTTATATATTGTTGTCATTCCTGTGAAAAACTAGTTGCATCAATGTTGGTGCAGAGTCTGTACTCTAGACTTTCCAAGCTATTTGTTTGAGCCCTGAGATTTTCCATCGACTATTGTGGTGTCATGACCTGTGGGCCCTCGTTGGCTTGTGGTTTTAAAATTTATATCCTATGTTGATATTTCATCCACATTGATACTTCCCTTCTACTAAAATTTCATCTATTATGATTGTGACTAAACTATCCTTTACCCATCATTTGACCTCCTAACATCGATTTGTGGGTTGAAGTCTTGCTTCAAAATGTTGTGTAGATCATTTGTAGTCAAACATGTAATAGTTTGTCTATTGGACTTACCCTCTAGACTGCCATTTGGATTTACCTTCTACATAAATGGTAGGTTATTTAATTTAATTTGATACCGATCTGAGAAGTCGTATATATCCTTAAGTGGCAAAGAATCCATATTGGCCATTGTGGTTACTTATAGCAACTTCTATTCTGTCATCGAATGCATTTAGTAAGATCGTTCCAGTACAATACATAGTAGAGATTGACCTACTATATGATGTGGGTGTTGGGATCACGTTTGGTATTTACATTTTTGTTGAGCCCTTTATTGAGGATTTAACTCCTTCACCTGTTATATATTCAATGGAAGGTCAAATGAGGTTAAGGTTAATTAATAAATAAATAAAATGGAGAAGAGGTGAGGATTTGTAGCAATATTAACCCTTGTGGGATCAGATATTTGTGTTGGGAATATATGTAACAATTTTCATGCAGATATCTTTGGAGAAATGAAGAGTGAAAAATATGTCAAGAGTTCAGAGTTTGTTTCTATTAGGATGCCTCAGCTGCATACAATACTTGACACCTATCAAAGAATAACTTTCATCTATTACTACATTGTACCTATGCTCAAGAAACGATGTCCTTGAATAATAATAAGCCATATACTCTATTAAACCTAGTCTTGTCATGGTGAAAATCTTGACCGGGTATAATGTCTACTTTAAAGTTTAACAATATCAAAAGAAGTGAGCAGCAGGTGCATGGAAGTTTTCAGTTGACAATGTTGCTACTAAACTATGTTTCTTGAATTTTCTGTCTCTGAATGCCCATTTAACTAGTGGCTAGGGGATCCTATGCTGGAACATTTTGTGATTCATTGGCTTTATCATATACCTTTGTTCCCATCATTTACGAGCACCATTTTTTGTAACAAAAGAATAACATGTTATTCCAACTCCAACTCGATAGAGACTACGCTGTCATACAACACTTGTTTCACATAGAACCCAAAAAACCCCAAAAGAAAATATGGAATACATAAAATCACTACAAAGAACCCTTCAAAACAACTCTCAAATACATCAACACTATTAAAATTTGACTTAATTTAACATAAGTTAGAGTAATAAAAAATGTTACTATCTTTCATATAAAATTTTCATCACCCAATCAATACGAGTGAGTTATCATAAACATCTTTATCACTCACATCATTATGTATTCGCTTATGTGTAGATCGCTATTACTAAGGATTATGAAGTCTCACTTCCTATAATGTAAACGCAAACACCTTCATCACCCAATATTCATATTTGTTGATTAAATTTTTGTTTACTACATATTTGTTT
Organism: Picea mariana; assembly: GCA_032191745.1. NCBI lineage: Eukaryota > Viridiplantae > Streptophyta > Pinopsida > Pinales > Pinaceae > Picea > Picea mariana. Next base: position 11,793 of record JASDQU010281755.1, read on the forward strand.
CCTATTTATTGTTTGTAAGTAGGACTGTAATTTATTTAAGGAAATTATTTCAAAAATAAAAAATTTAAAATCAATGCAAATGCAAATTGTTGGAAATAACAACACCTTTACCATATCTTCTTCTCATGGCAGAAGCTGGGACATCATTGGGTGGGAATCAAATGCTAATTTATTCCATGACAGAAGCTAGGACACCATTGGGTGGGAATCAAATGCTAATTTATTCTTCAGAGTTGTCCCCTTGAATTTCAAAGATACATATATAGGTCAAACACGTATTAGCTTCAACACGTAGGTACAACATACATTCGATCAATCACTTTACAAACATGAGATAATGCAGAAAATGTTGTACATTTTAAGACGGAGTAATAGAAGAGTTAAGTTTCATCCCATTTTGATCAAATGAAAAGAACATTCAGACAATTAATAGTACAATGCTAATCATTTATCTAAAAAATAGATACACTGAACATAAAAGACTTGTGTTTGAAATTACCAATGTTGTCATATTTGATAGGATTTTTTTATTCCAAGAGACAGATATGTAAAAAAAAAAACAGAGTAACAAACGAAAACCTTTTGTTATGCATATTTGTTTCTTCTATGATGTAAAGAATATTTAGGTGGTTATTGACAAACTAATACTTTCATACGATGTTGAATTGTTTCTTCAACTTACATTCAGAAATGGTCGGAGATAAGAGTTCTAACCTGTGAACTTACTCCTTGCATTCCACCAACTTTCCTACACTAGTCTCCAATTAGACAATTCACAAGAACCATTGTAACAACATCAATCTCCCTTATCCTATAAGCTCTTCCAAATATACAAATTTGAAAATAAATTGAAGTCTCGTGACTTTTTGTACTTCAGAGATAGTAGAATGGGGTTTCACTTAGTTGGTCCATTTCCCTCATTATCCCTAGTGGAAGAATGGTGGGGAGCTATCAACCCATGTATTGATTTCACTTTTCTTTTATATCTTCTTCTCCTTGTGCAAAAATCATCGCTTGAGATGTTATTGGTGAAGAGGCGGCCTAGCCTCTAGTGCTTATGCCTTTTTTTCTGTGTTCTCTCTTTCCTATTCCTTAGCTACTATTCAAGTTTTTATGGGTATATTGATGAAGCAGGGGAATGAATGGAATATGATCGAGACCTGCATCAATATAAAAATAGGAATAAAGGACTAACATATCTTTTCTCTTAGGGAAGTGAATTCTAGAGCTGAACTTCTAGCTACTTGCATAACCTCCTTCCACTTTATTTCATTGCAAGAATATATTTATTGGCTCGCCCACCAAACATCTCAGCCCTTTCATTTGAGGCCAGCAATCCGAACAACATTCTTAATATGAGTGCTATAACCGAAGATGGGAATCAAATGGAACGAAGCATTAGAGTCTATCATTTTAGCATATTGGGCCAATGCCCCTACTAGTTTATCCAACTAAACCCTATTCCCTTTCCCTATATAGGGTAGCCTCAATGAAGGAGAGGAGGAAAACAACGACAGCTTTTCCATGGAGGGAGAATTTGAAGGAGAATGACAAGTATATGTTAGAATAAAGCTTACTTTAGTAAGATATAACTATCACTGTTGTAATTGTGAGTTTCAACCATGACTGTTGTAACTGTGAGTTTCTAGGTTTACTATTTTTAGCTAATCAGATCCACTTGAGTCAGTGATTTGCATGCTATATATGTAACCTCCATTTGTTTGTTAAGTAATGAAAATTGTTTGTGTTGGGTGAACTTAATTCTTCCAATCTTAATTTGGTATCAGAGCCACAGGGAGAGGGCGTGGATAGTGTGGGCGAGCTTTGCTAAATCCACAAGCTTACAAGGAGGGGCGTTCCTCCATTGGTTGAAATTGCGTAGAAGAGTCTGCTTTGTGTGAAGGTTTTGAAAATCGTGAGCTTGAAAATCTGGTGGAAATCTGGTGGTCTTTCTTTCTTTGGGGCTCACTCTGATAGAAAGTTAGCTATGGAAACGATTGTGTTTGCGCAGGTCAAGTGGATAGCGTGAGGAATGTTCTTGAACTGCATGGGTTCTTGAGTTGTGTGGGGTGATAAGAAGTCACGATTAAAGGGTCGCGTTAATCCCTAGTGAGCATAAGTTTGTGAGAACCTCATTTGTTTTCTTTCTTTGAGGAAAGTCGCGTGCTGTGAGAAAGATTTGGTGCGGTAAGCAAAGTCTGCATGCATGAGCTCGTGGAGTAGTTTGCATGCGTGAGTTTTTAATTGGATTTAGCGTGAGTTTATTTAAGATTTGATGAAAATTGTAAGTTTTCTTTTCTTTTTGGAGCATTTGAAAACAAGAGTGCCACGGACTTCTCTTATGCATGCAAATAAGAAAAGGGATGTATATTTTAAAATCTTGAAGGATATTTTATTAAAGTGAGTTATTTTTTATTAAGTGGATATAGGTGAAAAAGGGAGTTATTCATTTTAATAAATAAAATAGAAAGGAGGATGAAGGAAGGCGAAGTGGAAGTTAGTTCACATTCTGAAGTTGCACCATACTCCAAAGGAAGAAGAACAAATAAAAGAATTGAATGCTTCTACTATCGAAGACGTGGACTTATAGTACTGAATTGCAAAACACGTGCTAATGATCTTCTAAATGGAAAACTGAAAGAGTCACCTAACATAGCTGAGGACCCATTAGATACTATGCATGAATACTCATCCAGTGATGATGAACCTCTCAAACTTTTCTAGAATACATTTATTGTTTATGTATGTTATATATATTATTATGTGTGGTGTGTGGTGAGTTTAAAGTTTTTATATAAGTGTTTATGTAGAAATAAGAACTTGTATCTTGATGCAAGCTGGTAGCCCTAGTTTCAAGTACAATGTTTTTATTGGA
>JASDQU010281760.1:0-14530 GCA_032191745.1 Picea mariana
GCATGGAAGAGTGTACATACTTCTGGGGTGTAAATACTTCATGGGGTATAAACACAGCTGAAAGTAAAAGACCTCTGAATCAGGAAGATAATCAGGCTCAACAACCAACAAAAAGAACATTTGACCCTGTCATAGGTTTTGGTGAACCCGGAGTGCCCCGCTGTGGGTGTAGCATGAAGCTTAGAAAGTATTGTGGATTTAAGCTTTGATTGTTTACTTAAATACAAACGGCCTTTGTATGAAAGCTCATCCTGGAGCCAAGAGTACCCTGGGGGAGCTAGAGCATTGGTCTGCAATTGTTGGATCATATGTTAACTTTTGGGAGCTTGTAGCCATTCCTGGCGAACAGTTTGGAGCCAATCTGGTACAATGAAGGAAAGAGAAAAAAGGGATCCCTCTTCTTCATATTTTCGAGACAGTGCATCTGCCACCACATTGTCTTTTCCTTTCTTGTAAATGATCTCATAATCATATCCAAAGAGTTTAGTCACCCATTTTTGTTTCTCCGGAGAGGAAATGCGTTGTTCCAGAAAGTACTTGAGGCTTTGATGGTCTATCTTAATTTGGAAATGTTTCCCAAAGAGATAAGGGTGCCACAGATCAATGGCATGAAGAATAGCCAACATTTCCTTTTCATAGATGGGTTTGCCTAGATTCCTTTCAGATAGTTGTTTGCTGGTGAAGGCCAAAGGTCAACCCTCTTGCATAAGGATAGCATCGATTCCTTTCCTTGAGGCATAACATTCCAACACAAAGGTCTTTGTGAAATCAGGAAGGGCCAGAACCATAGTGGTTCACATGGCCATATTCAAGGTTTGGAAAGCTTGAGCAGCGGCTGGAGTCCAAGTGAAAGAGTTCTTTTTTAGGAGAGCAGTGAGAGGTGCTACAATCTTTCCATAATTCTTAACAAACTTGCAATAATACCTTGTTAAGCCCAGAAATCCACACAAGATTTTGAGAGTCTTTGGGTGTGGCCAGTATTGCATAGCTTCAATCTTTTTTGGATCCACCCTGATGCCATCCTTGCCAACCAGATGACCCAAGTATTCTACTTCTGAGGCACCAAAAGCACATTTAGACTGTTTCAAGAAAAGTTGGTGTTGAGAGAGTAGATGGAGAACTCGATCCACATGAGTAAGATGGTATGTCTAGGTTTTTCTATAGATGAGGATATCATCAAATAAAACTAAGACAAAATGATGGAGAAAAGGACCGAAGACATGATTCATGAGGCTTTGGAAGGTGGAGGGGGCATTACACAAGCCAAAGAGCATGACCAAAAACTCATAGTGGCCCTCATGAGTTTGAAAGGCCATCTTGGGAATGTATGCCTCTTTCATACGTATCTTGTGATAGCCCGAGCGAAGATCAAGTTTAGTAAAGAATTGGGTGCCACTCAATTCATCCGGGAGGTCATTAATGACAGGAATGGGAAATTTGTCTTTAATGGTTAGTTTGTTGAGGGCACGGAAGTCAGGACACATTCTCCAAAAACCTTCTTTATTCAGGACCATGATTACAAGAGAAGACTAAGGGCTCGTACTAGGGCAGATAACGCCTACAGTAAGGAGTTCCTGGACCATTTTCTCAATTTCATTTTTTTGTGAAAAGGGGTGGCGATGCAAGCGAATATTGGGAGGAAGGCTTCCGGGTACAAGGGGAATGGAATGATCATGAATGCCGCAGGAAGGAGGGAGTCCTTAGGGAGTGGAAAATACCATTTGATGTTTATAAAGGAGGGCTTGGAGGTCTTGCGGCACCGGGGGTGTCTATGTTTCTTGTATGGCATGGAGTTGGGAAATGACACCAGAATGACCTTTTTTGAGCAGCTTTTCCATGCGATGGGAACTAATGACCTCATGTGAACCAACAATGATGCCTTGGAATTTATATTGGTGGTCTTCTTGGTCAAATTGCATGGTTAATTCCTTAAAATCCATAAGAATGGGACCCAAAGTCCTTAGCCACTCCTAACCCAACACAATGTCACAACCGCCCATGTCGATAGCAAACATATGGGATTTTAGGTGGTAGTCACCGATTTGGAGACGCACATTTTCACAGTGCCCTCCATATTTCATGGAACCACCATTGGCAATCATGATTTGGAAATTTTTGATGGCATGGATGTAGCAATGAGTTTCTTAGGCAATGTGGCAATGAATTAAATTATGGGTGCTTCCACTATCAACCAGAATCATGACCTTTTGATGCTTGATGTAACCAATTAACTTGAGGGTTTGGGGGGTGGAGAAGCCAATGAGAGCATTGAGGGAAATGATCGGTTCCACTTCGAGAGGGTCTGAGGGAGGGGTTATGTCAGTGATTTCAGGTGACTCAGGCACAAGGGGAGTTTCAACATCCTCTTCTGAAATATCCTCAGAGATGGCTATAAAAAGGTTTTGTTCCTTACACTTGTGGCCTGGGAAATATTTGTCATCACAATTATAACAAAGGCCTTTGAGTTGGCGTTCAGCCATTTCAACCCTGGTCAATTTTTGGATCTTTAATGGGGAAGAGGGAGTAGTAGGATTTACGGGTTTAGGGCGAGGGATAAAGGAGGGTTTATGGTTTTGAGAGGATACAACCTATTGTTCTTCTTTATCTTTTTTAGTATCCTCCACCCAACTTGAAGGTCGATCCATGAGGACATGGGCCCGAATCTCATCCTTGAGGCCACTGATAAAAAACTCTCGAAAGAAAGCATCAATCATGCCCTATGTTCAAAAATCTAGGCGCTCAAATGAAGCTATAAAGTCTTCTACAGTTCCTGATTGTTTCAACTTCGTCAAATGACCCAAATGGTTGGTGTCAGTGTCAAAGCATTCATAAAGCTCAGTCACAAATTGGGTCCAAGCAATATACCCTTAACGGGAAGTTTTTCTCTATTACCACCATTGCCAACGTTCTTTATATAGATGGAGAACACCATACCAGAGTTTGTCCAAGTCATCTATAATGTCATATAAAGAGAAATAATGTTTCATTTGGGTGACCCAACCAGTGGGGTCTGAGCCATCAAATTTAGTCACATCCACCCGCGGAAGGCGTAGGCCACATTGAAAGTGATGGGGCTGAAAGGTATGGGAATGGGAGGAATGTTCACCTTCAGTATTTGGAGGTACATCAGAGAAAGGGTCATCTGTAGGGATCTTCAGTTTGGTGCAGAGTGATGCAAAGACAGATTCAAGTTGGGTGGTCAGTTCTTGTTTGACTTCCTCCATTGAGGACTACATGGTTGTATTTATGGTTGTATTGATAGATGTATCGATGGAGCAAATAGTAGCACTGAGTTGTTTCACTTCTTTTTGGGTCTCGAGGAAACCATATTGCAAGGTTTTGAAGCAATATTCTAGGTCTTGGATATGGGTATCGACCATGAGGATGGGTGAACTGAAAAGGGGCGGGCGGGGTCAAAAATTTTGCTGAAAAATGATATGGATGAATGTGATAAGGGTGAAGATATGAATCCAATGGAATAGGTCTCAAATAATGGTGAAATTCGGTCTGAAGAATACTACAGCAATGAAATCCCCAAATGCTTAACCAAAAAGAAATGTGTATTTACTTGGCAACCCGAACACAGTTGCACGGCAATAGATCTTATCTGTTTTAATTTGTTTATGTTTTTGTCCCCCAAGAGTTAGGTATTCAAGGGTTCTACAGACAAGGGTTTTCCTTATGCTATAGCTCTCTGATATACATGCGGGGTCCAACAGTAGTACTCGGCCCAATGTCTCAGGGCACTAACTAAGAAGGATAGACCGTACCCTTAGTCATACTACTCGACTATCTAGGTACTAGAGAGTATCTTCTTGAGTGTTGTTCTCAATGGCACTATAGCAGTCAAGCGGCTGATCGGTTTATCTAAAGAGGGATTTAGGAATTCTAGGTCTATCTGTACACAAGTGTTGTCTGATGCACTACCACTCGAAGGGGTACCAACAGGGGTTACAAGGGTGGACAACAGATGTGCGCTTAAGAACCACTTATATTTCCTACATGTATGAATACCTCAACCACATGTTTATGTGTGTAACGACAGATCTATGTGGATTAAGGACACTGGAATACGTCTCTACCCTAAAAACAAAAATCCCACAATTTATGCGAAGGAAAGTGCTCTAATACCACTTGTAATATACCAGATATAAAAAGTATGCAGAACAGAAATAAAATGCTAGAAATGGCAGAATAACAGTAATATAACCAGCATAATCTCCACATTGCTCTTAAACTTTCCATCTTTCAACATTGCTCCCACTTGAACCAGGAACCCTCTTTTCCTGCGAGTTACCTTTCTCTCTGATACCAGTTGTTAGAAAAACAGGACCGTGGAGCAATAAAATAAAACAAATGCAGAAACAAAACATAGAAGATACACAATACAATAGAGACACAGATTTACGTGGTTCACCCGGTGTGGGCTACATCCACCATAGAAATTTCCAGGTCCTTCCTTTATTATTATCTAGCATATGAAGGGATACAACCTACAACAAACCCATTGTAACTTCCTCTTCTTTCTCTCACAGTCTCCTATCTCAAAATACAATATTCGCCATCAATCATAGCCACAATACATTTCCCTCATAAAAGAGGGTTTCCTTCTAGGGAAAAAAAAACCTAACATAATCTGTACCGTTAGATTTGCGACCTTATAATGAACAGTCCAGATTTACAATGAAATTACAATATACATTTACAAGGCAATTTTTCAAATCCGATCTGAAGAATACTGTAGCGATGAAATCCCCAAATGCTTAACTAGAAAGAAATGTGTATTTACTTGGCAACCCGAACACAGTTGCACGACAATAGATCTTATCTGTTTTAATTTGTTTATGTTTCTGTCCCCTAAGGGTTGGGTATTCAAGGGTTCTACAGACAAGGGTTTTCCCTATGCTATAGCTCTCTGATATACGTGTGGGGTCCAATAGTAATACTCGGCCCAATATCTCAGGGCACTAACTAAGGAGGACAGACCGTACCCTTAGTCATACTACTCGACTACCTCGGTACTAGAGAGTATCTTCTTGAGTGTTGTTCTCAATGGAACTTTAGCAGTCAGGTGGTCGATCGGTTTATCTAAAGAGGGCTTTAGGAAATCTAGGTCGATCTATACACAGGTGTTGTCTGATGCGCTACCACTCAAATGGGTACCAACAGGGGTTACACGGGTGGCCAACATATGTTCTCTTAAGAACCACTTGTATTTCCTGCATGTATGAATCCCTCAACCACAAGTTTATGTGCATAACGACGGATCTATGTGGCTTAAAGACACCGGAATACGTCTCTACCCTAGAAAAAAAAATTCCACAATTTATGCCAAGGAAAGTGCTCTAATACCACTTGTAATATACCAGATATAAAAAGTATGCAGAACAGAAATAAAATGCTAGAAATGGCAGAATAACAGTAATATAACCAGCATAATCTCCACAATAACATAGAAATGATATAAGAATAACAACAGAAATAACACTTTGATTCATAAAGAAATGTTCATGGGCCTCTTCGAGGGGGCAACCTCTAGTCAAGCAGCGCTCTATTACAATAATCTCCAAGCTAGGGTTTTCATACCCTCGACCCTTATCTATACTAAATATGTCTATCAAGAGAAGCATCTAAAGGAATATCCTTCTAGAAGTGGAAGTTTCTATTAGGTCATCTTACATCCGCCTTATTCTATTTTATTGAAAGGCCTTATTAATATTGACCTTTATTACATCCGAATATATTGCTCTACCTATGTGCGGGTTAGGACCCTAACACCAAAACCCTAGTGTTGGAGATACTCCAACAAATGGTTTTTCGATCGACGGAATGATAGTGTAGGGGCCCCACTAGTTGAAAAATGGTGTTGTTAATCCAATGCAACTGACGATTCATGCATCTGAGTCTCGGTTTGAGTTTTGTCATGAGTTTCAACTCACCTCCTCAAGCCATTTAGAGACATCTGGTCAATTTGGTCCAAGGGCATAAAATCCAAACCGAGTAGCATAACAGACTTCCTTAAGCTTCGAAAAATCTATTTGACGAAGGCCCACATGACTACACTAGCCAAAAATACCTGACATAGTGTTATTGAAAATTGACCTCCTCTTCAGAAATTGCACAATGCCTCATTAACCAAAACCCTAATGTTGGAGATACTCCAAAAAATGGTTTTCTGGTGGAAGGAATGATAGAGTAAGAGCCCCAATAGCTGAAAATCAGTGCTACGGATCCAATGCAACTGACGGTTCGTGCATCCGAGTCTCAGTTTGAGTTTTATTGATAGTTACAACTCACCTCCTCAGGCCATTCAAGGACATGTGGCCAATTTGTTCCAAGGGCATAAAATCCAAACCGAGAAATATAATGGAGTTTCGTAAGCTCCCACAAGTTTGTTTGTCCAATTCCCATGCGACTACACTAACAAAAAATGCTCGGGAAAGTGTTCTTGAAAATTTAACTCATCTTCAGAAATTGCACTATGCCTCATTGACCAAAACCCTGGTGTCGGAGATACTACAAAAAATGATTTTTCGATTGACGAAATGATAGCGTAGGTGCCCCACTAGTTGAAACCCAGTGTCATTAATCCAATGCAACTGACGGTCCATTCATATGAGTCTCGGTTTGATTTTTATCGAGAGTTGCAACTCGCATCCTCAAGCCATTTAAGGACATGTGGTCAATTTGGTCCGGGGGAATAAAATCCAAACAGAGTAGCATAACGAACTTCCATAAGCTCCTGCAAGTCTCTTTTTCCAAGGACCACGTGACTACACTAGCCAAAATACCTCACACAGTGTTCTTGAAAATCGACCTTCTCTTCAGAAATTGCATTGCTTCTTACTGAGCAAAACCCTAGTTCTCAAAATCGATAAAAAAGAAAATTCCAAGATATTGGACCTGGGAGTGAGGGATGATCTAGTTGAAATCCTATCCTAGGAATCCAACGGAAATGACAGCTCCTCAATTAGAGTCTCAATTTTATTTTTATGCCCAGTTGCAAGTTGCATCCCAAACAATTTCGAGGACTCTTGGCCAATTCCTTCTTAGCGCATAAAATACTAACGGAGCAACATTTTTGAGTTCCGTGAGATGTTGCAAGCTTGTATAGGAATGGAATAGGTGACCACATCATCCATCCAATCCTGAGGGACCATTTCATAAATTGGACCCCTTAATCCAAATGTTGCATTGCTTCAAACTGAGAAAAACATTAGTTCTCGTAATCAATGAGAAAGCAAATTTCGAGGCTTGGCAACCAGGAGTGAGGGGTGTTCTAGCTAAATTCCTATCTTAGTAATCCATTGGAGTCAACGGTTCCTCAATTCGAGTCTCGATTTTAATTTTATGCCCCATTGTAAGTCACATCCCAAACAATTTCAGGGACTCTTGGCCAATTCCTCCTCATGGCATAAACACCTAACGAAGCAACATTTTTGAGTTCCATGAGATGTTGCAAGCTTGTTTAGGCATGGACTAGGTGACCAAATTATCGATCTACTCACAATGGATGGTTTCATAAATTGGACCCATTAATCCAAATGTTGCATTGCTTTAAACTGAGCAAAACACTAATTCGTGAAATCAATGAGTAAAGCAACTTCTGAGGCATGGCACCCGAGAGTGAGGGGTGCTCTAGCTGAAATACAATCCCAGTAATCCATCGAAGTTGAGGGTTCCTCAATACGAGTCTCATTTTTCTTTTTATGCCCAGTTGCAAGTGGAATCCCAAACCATTTTGGGGACTCTTGTCCAATTCCTCCTAAGGGCATAAAAAAATAACGGAGAAACATTTTTGAGTTCCATGAGATGCTACAATCTTGTTTAGGCATGGACTATGTGACCACATTATCCATCCACTCCTGAGGAATGGTTTTTGTAAATTGGACCCCTAAATTTAAATGTTGCATTGCTTCTTACTGAGAAAAACCCTAGCTCTCAAAATCGATGAAGAAAACAACTTACGAGGGATTGGACCCAGGAGTGAGGGGTGCTCTAACTGAAATCCTATGCCAAAAATCCAACGGAGACAACTGTTCCTCAATCTGAGTCTTGTTTTTTGTTATATCCTGAGTTGCAAGTCGCATCCCAAACCATTTCAGGGACTCTTGGCCAATTCCTACTCAGGGCATAAAAACCTAACGGAGCAAAATTTTTGAGTTCCATGAGATGCTACAATATTGATTAGGCATGGAATAGGTGACCACATTATCCATCCTCTCATGAGGGACAGTTTCATAAATTGGACTCCTTAATCCAAATGTTGCATTGCTTCAAACTGAGCAAAACACTAATTTTTGAAATCAATGAGTAAATAAATTTTCGAACCATGGCACCCGAGAGTGAGGGGTGCTCTAGCTGAAATCCTATCCCAGTAATCAATTGAAGTTAACGTTTCCTCAATCCAAGTCTCGGTTTTCTTTTTATGCCCAATTGCAAGTGGCATCCCAAACCATTTCGAGAACTCTTGTCCAATTCCTCCTCATGGCATAAAAAACTACCAGAGTAACATTTTTGAGTTATGTGAGATGTTGCAATCTTGTTTAGGCATGGACTATGTGACCACATTGTCCATCCACTCTCGAGGCATGGTTTTATAAATTGGAACCCTAAATCCAAATGTTTCATTGCTTCTTACTTAGCAAAACCCTAGTTCTCAAAATCGATGAAAAAGAAACTTCTGAGGGATTGGACCCAGGAGTGAGGGGTAATCTAGCAGAAATCCTATGCTAGGAATCCAACAGATATGACGGTTCCTCAATCAGAGTCTCGGTTTTATTTTTATTCCTAGTTGCAAGTCGCATCCCAAACAATTTCAGGGACTCTTGGCTAATTCCTCCTCGGGGCATAAAAGACTAATGGAGCAACTTTTTTGAGTTCTATGAGATGCTGCAAGCATTTTTAGGCATGGAATAGGTGACCACATTATCCATCCACTCCCAAGGGATGATTTCATAAATTGGACCCCTTAATCCAAATGGTGCATTGCTTCAAACTGAGCAAAACACTAGTTCTCGAAATCAATGAGTAAAACAACTTTCAAGACTTGGCATCTGGGACTGAGGGGTGTTCTAGCTGAAATCCTATCTTAGTAATCCATCGAAGTCAACGGTTCCTCAATCCGAGTCTTGTTTTTCGTTTTATGCCCAGTTGCAAGTCGCATCTCAAACAATTTCAGGGACTCTTGGCCAATTCCTCCTTAGGGCATAAAAACCTAACGAAGCAGCATTTTTGAGTTCTGTGAGATGATGCAAGCTTGTTTAGGCATGGACTAGGTGACCACATTATCGATCTGCTCACAAGGGATGGTTTCATAAATTGGACCCCTTAATCCAAATGTTGCATTGCTTCAAAGTGAGAAAAACACTAATTCACAAAAATCAATGAGTAAAGCAACTTTCAAGGCATGGCACTTGAGAGTGAGGGGTGCTCTAGATGAAATTCTATCCCAGTAATCCATTGAAGCCAATGGTTCCTCAATCTGAGTCTCAGTTTTATTTTTATGCCCAGTTGCAAGTGGAATCCCAAACCATTTCGGGGACTCTTCTCCAATTCCTCCTCAAGGCATAAAAACCTAACGGAGTAACATTTTTGAGTTTTGTGAGATGCTGCAATATTTTTTAGGCATGGACTATGTGACCACATTGTCCATCTTCTCCCGAGGCATGGTTTTATAAATTGGACCCCTAAATTTAAATGTTGCATTGCTTCTTACTGAGCAAAACCCTAGCTCTCAAAATTGATGAAAAAATTAACTTACAAGGGATTGGACCTAGGAGTGAGGGGGTTCTCTAGCTGAAATCCTATGATAGAAATCCTACAAAGACAATTTTTCCTCAATCTGAGTCTTGTTTTTTGTTATATACCGAGCTGCAAGTCACATCCCAAACCATTTCGGGGACTCTTGGCCAATTCCTCCTCAGGGCATAAAAACCTAACGGCGCAACATTTTTGAGTTCCATGAGTTGTTGCAAGCTTGTTTAGGCATGGAATAGGTGACCACATTATCCATCCACTCACAAGGGATGGTTTCATAAATTGTACCCCTTAATCCAAATGTTGCATTGCTTCAAACTGATAAAAACACTAATTCTCGAAATCAATGAGTAAAGTAACTTCCGAGGCATGGAACCCAAGAGTGAGGGTGCTCTAGCTGAAATCCTATCCCAATAATAAATTGAAGTCGATGGTTCTTCAATCTGAGTCTCTATTTTATTTTTATGCCCAGTTGCAAGTGGCATCCCAAACCATTTCGGGGACTCTTGTCCAATTCCTCCTCAAGGCATAAAAACCTAAAGGAGAAACATTTTTGAGTTCCATGAGATGTTTCAATCTTGTTTAGGGATGGACTATGTGACCACATTGTCCATCCACTCCTGAGGCATGGTTTTATAAATTGGACCCCTACATCCAAATGTTGCATTGCGTCTTACTAAGCAAAACCCTAGTTCTCAAAATCGACGAAAAAGAAACTTCTGAGGGATTGGACCCGGGTGTGAGGGCTTCTCTAGCTAAAACCCTATGCTAGGAATCCAATGGAGACGTCGGTTCCTCAATCTGAGTCTCGGTTTTCTTTTTATGCCCAGTTTCAAGTCGCATCCCAAAACAATTTTGGGGACTCTTGGCCAATTCCTCCTCAGGGCATAAAAGACTAATGAAACAACATTTTTGAGTTCTATGAGATGTTGCAAGATTGTTTATGCATGGAATAGGTGACCACATTATCCATCCACTCCCAATGGACGATTTCATAAATTGGACCCCTTAATCCAAATGTTGCATTGCTTCAAATTGAGCAAAACACTATTTCTCGAAATCAATGAGTAAAGCAACTTTTGAGGCTTGGAAACCGGGAGTGAGGGGTGTTCTAGCTGAAATCCTATATTAGTAATCCATCAAAGTTGACAGTTCCTCAATCTGAGTTTTGATTTTCATTTTATGCCCAGTGGCAAGTTGCATCCCAACCAATTTCAGGGACTCTTGGCCAATTCCTCCTCAGGGCATAAAAACCTAACGGAACAACATTTTTGAGTTCCGTGAGATGATGCAAGATTGTTTATGCATGGACTAGATGACCACATTATCGATCTTCTCACGAGGGTCAGTTTCATAAATTGGACCCCTTAATCCAAATGTTGCATTGCTTCAAACTGAGAAAAACACTAATTTGTGAAATCAATGAGTAAAGCAACTTTCAAGCCATGGCACCCGAGAGTGAGGGGTGCTCTACCTAAAATACTATCCTAGTAATCCATCGAAGTCAATGGTTCCTCAATCCGAGTCTCGTTTTTTTTTTATGCCCAATTGCAAGTGGAATCCCAAACCATTTTGGGGATTCTTGTCCAATTCCTCCTCAAGGCATAAAAACCTAACGGAGCAACATTTTTTAGTTCTGTGAGATGATAAAATATTGTTTAGGCATGGACTATGTGACCACATTTTCCATCCACTCCCGAGGCATGGTTTTATAAATTGGACCCCTAAATTTAAATGTTGCATTGCTTCTTAATGAGCAAAACCCTAGCTCTCAAAATCGATGAAAAAAACAAATTATGAGGGATTGGACCCGAGAGTGAGGGGTGATCTAGCTGAAATCCTATGAGAGAAATCCAACAGAGACAATGGTTCCTCAATATGAGTCTTGGGTTTCGTTATATACCAAGTTGCAAGTCGCATCCCAAACCATTTCGGGGACTCTTGGCCAATTCCTCCTCAGGGCATAAAAACCTAATGTAGCAACATTTTTTAGTTTCATGAGATGCTGCAAGATTGTTTAGGCATGGAATAGGTGACCAAATTATCCATCAACTCACGAGAGACAATTTCATAAATTGGACCCCTTAATCCAAATGTTGCATTGCTTCAAACTGAGAAAAACACTAATTCTCAAAATCAATGAGTAAAGCAACTTCCGAGGCATGGAACATGAGAGTGAGGGGTTTTGTACCTAAAATCCTTTCCCAGTAATCAATCTAAGTCGACAGTTCCTCAATCCGAGTCTCGTTTTTCTTTTTATGCCCAGTTTCAAGTGGCATCCCAAACCATTTCGGGGACTCTTGTCCAATTCCTCCTTGGGGCATAAAAACCTAACGGAGCAACATTTTTGAGTTTCATGAGATGATACAATATTGTTTAGGCATGGAATATGTGACCACATTGTCCATCTACTCCTGAGGCATGGTTTTATAAATTGGAACCCTAAATTCAAATGTTTCATTTCTTCTTACTGAGAAAAACCCTAGTTCTCAAAATCGATGAAAAAAACAACTTCCGAGGGATTGGACCCAGGAGTGAGGGGTGATCTAGCTGAAATCTTGTGCCAAGAATCCAACAGAGATGAAGGTTCCGCAATCTAAGTCTCGGTTTTCATTTTATGCCAATTTCAAGTCACATCCCAAACCATTTCGGGGACTCTTGGCCAATTCCTCCTCGGGGCATAAAATCCTAACAGAGAAAAATTTTTGAGTTTTGTGAGATGTTGCAAGTTTGTTTAGGCATGGACTAGGTGACCAGATTATCGATATGCTCAGGAGGGATGGTTTCATAAATTGGAATCCTTAATCCAAATGTTGCATTGCTTCAAACTGACCTCAACACTAATTCTCGAAATCATTGAGTAAAGCAACTTCTAAGGCATGGCAGATGAGAGTGAGGGGTGCTCTAGCTGAAATCATATCCCAGTAATCCATCAAATTCAACGGTTCCTCAATCTGAGTCTCGTTTTTCTTTTTATGCCTAATTGCAAGTCGCATCCCAAACCATTTTGGGGAATCTTGGCCAATTCCTCTTCAGGGAATAAAAACCTTAAGGCACGACATGACATAGCATGGAAAGGCAAGGCATGATATGAAAAATAATGATATGGAAAGACAAGGCATGGAAAGTGAATGCAAGGCATGATATGGAGGGGTATGGCATGGAAAGGCATACCCTTTGATAGAAAGGCATGGCATGACATGGAATGGCAAGGAAAATCATGGCATGGCATGGAAACACATGGAAAGGCAAGGCATGCAAAGGCAAGCCATGGCATGGCATGGTATGGAAACACTGTTGATTAAGGTTGGTTGTCATTGATGTCAACCCTTGAACAAAGCTCTGTAGCACAAAGGTTTGGGTAATGGACCCAATATTGTTTGATGTAAATATGACTCATTATTATTTTTTCATGGTTTATAAGAAGTAAATATGGATGAACTCCAAAGTGGTCCCCTTATGGTGAAATCCCTCATGGGAAGACGCTTTGCAGAGTAAGAAAACCCATGCTTGATTTTGGAATAATGAGATGAAGGATAGTGAATTTTTTAGGGAAACTATCCTAGATGTATAGTGTTTTTCATGCCATTTTCGGTGGTATGTAGAACGTCACATAACTCCTCACAGTTAGAGAGTTATGACCATGTGAAGTTGGAGAACCCGGGTTTGGGTAATGGACCCAAGTTGGTTTGATGGATAACGGTATGATTTTTGTTATATTTGAAGGTGACACTATTCTAGATGGATATTAAATGTCATTCCATTTTTGGTGGTATGTGTAATGTCACATAACTCCTCACAGTTTGAGAGTTATGGCCTTACGAAGTTGGAGGACCCTCATATGTCATCTAGAAGCCCCAAAAGGTCAAAGTCGTCATAGTGGTTTAAGAGATTTTAAAAGGTAAATAATAAAGTGAAGTGATGAGTGTATTATAATTCAAAGTGAATACAAAATAAATTAATTCAATAACAAATTTAATGGAGAAATTAGAAGTGGGTTAACCCTGAAATAAGGAAAGTGGGCAAAGTGACCTAGAAGATGTTACTAAGGAAGCTACTTGGAGAGTATAAATAAGAGGCAAGGATCTCTAATTTTAATCACACTTGAGCATATTTAATATCTATAGGTGTCTAAGGTAATCAAGGATATATAATCCAAATTTCTGAGGGAAGGTGAAGAAACGAAGGCCGAAATGCAAGGAAGGATAAATCCTTTTGATGGTGCTTTCTAAGGTATGTTATTTACATGTCATCTCACCATTTTCACTATGAATGTTTTTCTATAATGATTCAGATTGTGAAATTGCTATGCCATTGAGAAAAAATATCCAAGTATCTATGGTAAAAATTTCATCTTGTGGGTCGTTGTATTTTAGGAATTACACTCCATGGAAAATAGGGTTTGTGGCTAGTCCTGAAACTAGTTAAAAACAGGTGTTTCGGGTAAAAACGTCATAACATCTTCATAACAGATGAAAATTAAGTGAGACCAAATGTATTGGTTAGGGTACAGTCTGAAATATACATTGTAACATTTTGAGATCAATTCAACAAATATTTCATGCGGGGCATGCTCTACAAGGTCACTCTCTACAATAAGTCAAAATTCAACAAGGTATGCCATTTTTGCTATAACGTCTTTTCTTAGAGGTTCCAAGTAGTGAAACCTAGAGGAATTGCATAAAATACACTGAGGAACATTTTGTATCAGTTTCATATCTTTATACATTACAGGTACAAAGTTATGATTACTTCAAGTTAGGGTTGTTGA
>JASDQU010281763.1:16878-28869 GCA_032191745.1 Picea mariana
TCTCTATATATGGAACACTCATCATTGTAATAATATCATCAAATATCATATATCATCTCATATGAAAATCAACACTTACATACACACACACACTTGTTTGAAAAACTCTAAAGTGACACACACACTTATTTGAAAGACTCTAGAATGAGGAGAGTAACCACTTTTTTTCATAAACTACTCTAGCTACATCCAATTAACATGACAAACATTCCACTAAGAGGAAAAAACACACCATTTATTATAAAGTATTATCACATACTAAATCTTGGTACTACGAATCAACAATGGAATGGAAAAAGCTTCTTAGTTTCCACTAATAGGAAAAACACACCATTTATAATATTATAAAGTATTATTACATACTAAATCTTGGTACTACCAATCATCAATGGAATGAAAAAACCTTTTAAAAAAGTTTTACCAATCAACAATAAAATGAAAAACCTTTTCAAAAAGTTTTACCAATCAACAATGTAATGTTTACTAAATGGAAAAACCTTTTGAAAAAGTTCTACCAATCAACAATGGAATGGAAAAACCTTTTGCAAAAGTTTTACCAATCAACAATGTAATGTTTACTACCTCTATTGTGATAGGTGTACCAATTGATATCCATGGGAAGCTAAGCTAATGTCATTGGACATGGGAGTTAGCTCTACCAATACTACTTACCAACTACCAAGTTCATGATCAATAAAGTATATTATACTATCATGAAATTTAGAATTATTTTACTTTGGGTTTCAAGTCATGATTATGATTTTTAAGAATTAAATATAGACTTGTTGTGAAAGCTATTACCCTTCACTTTTAAAATATGAAATGATACTCACTTTGTAATTAACGAGTAATTGTTTTATTTTAACTTTTTTATAAAAGAAATAATGTATATTTTTTTATAAAAATGAATAATCTTAAAAAAAATATTGAGAAATTCAAATTCAATCTTACTTTCATATATTTATTTAATTAACATAAAAAGTTATTGGTTAATTTTTATTTTTTTTTACTTTAACCTATTTTGTATAAGTGTTCTCTTTGAATGGATATTCACTATTTCTTTTTAATAAATTACATCTAGTAGTTATATTTAAATAAACATTTAAAGTTATTATTTTAATTTAGTAATTTAGATTTTTACATTAAATTTAAAAAATTTTAAATATTTGAATATTCAAAATTTGAAATGGCATGTTTCTCTCCAGGTTGAATTTTAGTTAAAAATATGTTCTATCCCAATCCATATTATGTCATAATTTAAACCAGTCACATAAATGGACTATTTCAATCTCAGTATGATGTCTAATGGAGAATCTTTGAATTGAAAAAGAATTAAGAAGCCCCGACGAAATAAGCATCAATGGACCATTCAATTATGAATGCTAAAGGAGAATCTCTCCCTTGAAAGTGAGGTAAGGAGAAGTTGAAAAAGCCAGGAAGAGAAACAGTGAAGGCAAGGAGGAACAGTGAGCAAGTGCGGAAGTAGACAAGAGGAATATCATTGTAGGGAGACCCACAGATTGGCGTGAAAGAAGGAAGGTCGTTAGCATGCTAAAATGACATCACCCAGACGTCACAGGTATTGAACCATGACACAGTCAGACATGGAAGATGAGGAGACTAACAAGACAATGAAACGCCCAAAGCAGCAAAAAAATATGAACATCTATTGGAATAATTACTGATAACAATTATCTGTCAAAACAGCAAAAAATATGAACATCTATTTGAACAAATTACTGATAACAGTGATCACTCGAATGATGATGAGTTATCATTGAGAATCCAAAGTACTATATAAGTGAGAGCCACTTATGCGGTTATATGTGAGGTTGTTATATATGATAGCAGTATTTTAAACGTTCTATTTTTTTAGGGGTTTTTTGGTTATTTTTTCTGTTTGATTTTGCTGGAAATCTGGTTATGAATGGTTGGATCTGCAGATTTGAGTGGCTAAGTTTGTATAACCCGAGTGCCTCAGGGGTTTTTCAGCATGCTGACTCCATTTATGCATTCAGAAAGACAATTTAAACAACAGAAAATAGAGATTTTGTCCAAATTTACATAGCTGATTCCTACCAATTCCTGCCTATATGATATCCATCCTGCTAAGTAGCATTGAAGACTGTGGTAGGTGGTGTATAGGTAGTTAGATTTGAAAATCATTTATATTCCATGAGGTATGGCAGGGTGGATATTGCTTGCCTGTTATATATTGTGTGGAGTGAAGACATTCATCTCTGAAATTGTCTGTGTTTTACTGTTGGTAAGAGGTGGTCTTTTGGAGAGGAGAGTCAGGAAGTCAAAGTTTTGTCGTCCATTTAAAAGGACATAGATTAAACCTTCTAAGCTTTTATTTTTTGGGGGTAGTTTTTTCCACTAGTTTTGTCCAAAATCTGGTTAGAAATTTAAAAGGATAGTTAGAATTGCAGATTTCAATGGTTGAGATTACATATTCTAGGTGCTTTGAGGTTTTTGAAGGTATTCAATATATTTATACAATCAAAAAAACAAAAATTAAACAATGTAAAATTACAATTTCACCAACAATTATATTACATAATTCCAATGATAACTACTTTAAAAAAATAAAAAATATAAAACACTACACCTTCACTTAATTTCTCAATATATAAAAGATAACAGAAATTAAACCATGTAAAATTGCATCCAATCATAACTACTTCAAAAAATATAAAATATAAAACATAAAACACTGCACCTTCACTTTATTTTTCAGTATAAAAAAAAATCTTTGATTTGTTAACAAAGCACTGGGGTACATTTTCATTTTCCAGTGGTTTGTTAAATTTTTTTTTCCTTTTCATATATATAATTAGTGTATGGAGATATTTATAGTAGTAGTCTAAAAGTTAAACTTTTTCATGGTTTTTGGCAAAAAAAATTCTTTTGCTTTTGTTTGAAATTTGGTGATGAATGGTTGAATTTGCAGATTTAAGTAGTTAAATTTGTATAATTAAAGTGCTATGCATTCATAGATACAATTTAAACAACAAAAAAATAGTGATTTTATTCAAATTTATATAACTATTAGAGACTGATATTTATATAAATTTTGAATATATATGTATAAAAAAATTTCAGAAGAAAATAAATTAAAATTATTTTTTATTCCTCAAGTTCCATCTTTAACTATAGGACTAATAATGAAAATAGTTACAAGATCACCCAAATGATCTGCCACGCTTACATGTTTCTGGCAAATCCAGTAGGATGCAAATCCGACATAATAAAACAATGAAAGAAAACAAATTGAAGCTTTCTGGCCAAACCAATCCCAGATCGGTTAACAGCTGCATCAGCACAAAGATCCGAGGACAGAAATCATAGCAGTCGTATAAAGGGGATCTTGGAAGATTATTTGATTCAGAATGGGCCAGGCGTTGCCTTCCACCCCTCCACGCATTTCAAGAGAGGGCCTATGATCTTGTCCTCACTAATGGCGTCGTAAACCAATTCAATAACTTCACCAGGGGAAGTGGTCCGAGTTCCAGACAGAAGCTTAGTACCGAGCTGGTTTCTCACGAATTCATAGAGAGGATAAGACCGGCATTCCTGGATCCTGTTGGGCAGAGGGCTGATCCCTTTATCATAACTCTCTCTGGCCAGATTAACTTGCAATTCAAGCTGTGTTTTCAGCTCGGCTTCGAACAGAGTGATCTTGTTGAAAATGGAAGTGTTGGGATCTTTCTCACCGTCCGTGTTCTTGAAGGCGTGTTCGACAAGGACGTTCCTCAGTTTCTGAGTCAAAGGGTAGCTGGCATTGCAGGGATCGTCGATGTAGGAGAAAACATGCTCGTTATCGACTATCTGAAGCAAATCCTTTTCGCAGAAACGGCCTGGTAAAAGCTCCCCGTTGAGTCCAGTGCTCAGGGTTTTCTTGGCTACTTGAGAAACAATCTGCTTCACTGTGGCCAGCATGTTTTCCTCCAGATGCCTTAAATCCACAGCTTGACACAACGCTGTCAGGTATGTGGATAGCATAAGCTTCAGAATATCGACAGCCTCGGCAGATTTTCTAGCCGAGATAAGACCCAGAGAATTCACGTCCTGGTTATGCTGCTCGGCGCTCTGTACATGGCTGGTGACCGGATTCGCCAGGTAAAGAAGCTCAGAAGTATAAGAAGCCATGGCGATCTCAGCGCCTTTCAATCCATAATCCAGGCTAGGATTAGGCCCGCCACTTAGATTCGAAGGCAAGCCTCCATTGTAGTAATCATTCACAAGCTCGGAGAATTGAGCGAACATCAATCTCCCAATTGCTGAAATCGCCAGACGAAGATTATCCATCGAGACACCAATAGGCGTGCCTTGAAAATTCCCTCCGTGCAGAGCTAGGTCTCTGGCAACATCAATTACTGGATTGTCGTTCACAGAATTGATTTCCCTCTCGATCATATGCGTTGCAGATCTGATAACCTCGACCTGAGGGCCGAGCCATTGCGGCGAAGTGCGAAGCGCATAGCGATCCTGCTTGGGCTTCTGGAGAGGATTCATCTCATGAAGCTTAGCAGCATGTTTCATATAAGAACTCCCGTCCAAGACATACTCCATGATCGCTGCGGCTTCCATTTGGCCGGGGTGGTGCTTCAGCTTGTGAGTTAATGGATCTGTAAACTCAGGCTTCCCGTTCATAACTTCGCAGAACAAGGCCGAGATTACTTCAGAGAGCAAAGCAAGGACATTGGCATCGAAACAGACAATGGAAGCCAGTGCTGCTCCCACTGAAGTGCCATTGACAATGGCCAGACCTTCCTTAGGCTGCAATTCAAATGGCTTCTCCAGGCCGACTTTCTTGAGCGCTTCAGCTCCGCTCATTTCTGTTCCATCTCTGGATCGGACTCTGGAATTAGGTCTCCCAGTCAAGAGCCCAGCAATATAAGATAAGGGCACCAGATCACCAGAAGCAGTGATGGTTCCTCTTAAAGGCAGCTTCGGCGTAAGCCCAGCATTCAACAGCTTCTCCACAGTTTCAAGAATGTCCCATCTTATCCCCGAGTAGCCCTGCAGCAGAGTATTCGTGCGCACAAGCATGGCAGCTCGGGTGGTGTCTTCGGACAGAACATTGTCTTGGCGTTTGCCAAGAACTCCGGCATTCAAGAAACGAATCAGCTCCTTCTGAAGCTCGGCTCCCTGGTTCGTTCTCCTGTGAGAAGTGGCTCCGAATCCGGTTGTAACCCCATATGTGTCCGTTCCCTTGGTCATCTGGGTAAGAACCCAGTTTGAGCTCTCCTCAACCCTAGATTTGGCGGCCGCAGCATCCAATTTCACTTTCACCTGCGATCTTCGAGCAACAGCAGTAACATCAGCAATAGTCAGAGTTTTTCCTTCAATAAAAATCTCCTTGGATTCAAAATATGAATCCACCATCGTTTTCACTTCTTCAAAGTGGCTGCCTTCCATGGCCTTGGCTGCTCGGATCCAGTTCAGTGGATCGCTGGAAGACGAGCTGAAGCCCGTGCACAGCCCAGTGCTTTTAACTTGTTGAACTTCATTGGTCTGTGTCATTTCTGCTGCAGCTGCAACCATATTCTGTGCTTGCAACGATCAAAAAGAGCAAACTGAGCTATTCAGGAATTGAGCAGAGCAAACTAGAGAAGATCAGAGCAGAGCAGAGCAGGGCAGTTGAATTCTGGAATTCTTGTTCCTGTCCTGAACTCCTACTCTGAAACAAGAGATCCAGTCCTAATATAGCCCAATTTTTCTGTTCTCCAAATTGGAAGGTGGGCATTCAAACACGCCGTCTCCACCAAACGACTGCTACATACACGTGGAGGGACTACCAACCTTGAATGCCATTCTTCAACGGTGGCAATCCCCATTTCCACGCCTGAAGGTAGTTAATTGCGTAGGTCTGGTTGGTTTGGAAAAGCCGAAATATTAGAGGAGGACTGGGGGGGTGGGTAGCGTTGCTCAAGGTTGGTTCAAACTAATGGTCAGAATTGCAACTCACCAACCCACTTTTTGTATGTCATTGCCTCCAACTTCCTTCCTTGCGCACTACCCTTCCTTGTCGCTTACTTGCCAACCACCCACTATTTTTTTTTACTTGCAATGGCCGCCTGGTCATCATCTAATCTTCTCAGACCTGGTCCACCCGCCTATCTGTAAGGCCCCGCGGCCCACCTTCTCCTTACGGCACCGGCAGGTCAACTAATGGAATGAATTTGGCTCACGCAGAGGAGCACATTGAACGGAACCTCGCGAGTAGCCCACACGTGAAAAATTTAGATGAACGCATTATTCGGCCCTCCACCCTATCAGAAATTAGACGCACGCGTTTTTCGCCCCTTCAACATTCTAAAATTTAGATGCACGCGTTTTTCGGCTCTTCAATCTGTATCAGTGGAAGGTAAATTTGGGATATAGTGCATGAGTTGTGTGACACCGTTTTTTTTGGCTGGCTACAGGTTATTTCAATCAACTGGTTGGTATCTGTATGTTGCAATCTTAATACAATATGTTATGTATTTAGGATAAGACGTAGTTTAAAGGTTCTATCTTTTTGTAGTTTTTTTGACGATTTTTTTTGTTTGATTTTGTTCAAAATTCGGTGAGGAATGGTTGTATCTGTCGATTTGAGTGGTTAATTTTGTATAATCCAAGTGGTTAAGGGATTTTTCAGCAGGTTGAATCCATTTATGCATTCAGAAATGCAATTTAAACAACAGAAAATAGCAATTTTTGTCCAGATTCCAGCCAAAAAACCCAAAAGATAGAACGTTTAGCCAACACCGATAAGCAGTAATGAAACATCTAGGAAGGTGTTTAAAGAGAATAGGATAATGAAATATCTAGGACGGTGTTTAAGAAGAATAGTGAAGGTACTGTGTCAAAATTTTGACTTTATTTTTTAAAATATGATTTGAATGTCACTGTCAAAGTTAGACACCAAATAAGTGTATGGTCAAAGTTAGACACCAAATAGGTGTATGAGATCCTTTTGTTTATGGGATAACCAAATTGGTGTATAAGACCCTTTTATTTTAAGTGTATTTTAAAATATGATATGAATGTCACTGTGAAAGTTAGACACCAAATAAGTGTATGGTCAAAGTTAGACACCAAATAGGTGTATGAGACCCTTTTGTTTATGGGATAACCAAATTGGTGTATAAGACCCTTTTATTTTAAGTGTATTTTAAAATATGATTTGAATGTCACTGTCAAAGTTAGACACCAAATAAATGTATGGTCAAAATTAGACACCAAATAGGTGTATGAGACCCTTTTATTTATGGGATAAGAGATCTTCTTGTTATTAGTTACCTTATTATTTTTCATAGATATCTTTCTTAAGTACACATACAATAATATAGTTTTATGTTAGAAATTTATTGTGCATTATAATTTTCTTTTATTTTATGTGATACATATTATGTATGTGTGTGTGAAACAACCTTTGAAAACACTTATCTTGTGGGGTTTYGTGGCTTTTAGAAGACATGGTATTTTTTTTTCTATTTTCATTTTTGTTTTAGCATATGCTCGATAAGGAAAGTGTTTGCATGGGAGAGGTGAAGGTTGCATGGGAGAGATGAAGGGTAAAGGTACTTTTTAAGTCTTTTCTCATTGTTAGCATTACACTTTAGGTAAAAGGTTCAGATTTCTAGTTGTGGGTGTATAAGTATATTATCTTCAAAGTTCAACGGGTTAGCTCAACCGGTTGTCACCAATATTGTTGGTGCTGGTAGGTGCCCAATTTGAATACCCTTAGGTGAGGCATTGCACTTATATGTAACCAAAGAAAAAAGAGGAAGATGTATCTGAGCTTCAAAGCTCAAGGAGTTAGCTCAACTATTCGTCACCATTGTTGTTGGGCATTTGATTATTTTCGTGTTGAGAAGTGTTGATTACAAATCCCCTTGGGTGTAGCACTGTGCTCACATGTTTTAGAAAAAATATGTAGTATGCATATACATATATTATCTTTAAATCTCAAAGGGTTAACACAATCGGTGGTTGCCAATTTTGTTGGGCATTTGGCTAGTTTAGTGTTGGCAAGTGGCTAGTTCGTATCCCCTGGGTAAGGCACACTAGTCTATGCCAATGGGTTCATTTGGGATGTCATCCACAAATGTGGTGAAGCATCCCTTGAGATCACCCACAAGGTGTTCCTTGGAAAAAAAATGTATTGATCCAAGTGGATATCAGTGGCCACTCACCTATTCCAACTAGCTCAAAACAATCTTCTAGCACCTTACTATTTTTAGCATTTTTTCGATTCCTAAACTTTTGGGGCCGTTTTGAGAGCCTAAATGAAGTTTTTTCGAGATTTAGCACATCAATGATAACCAAAGATTCTAATTGAGCCCCCAAAATGAATCTCCTCGACGATACCTTTCCAACGAGCTATCGTGCACCCCAAACGAAGATCATATAACAAAGTTACGCCCTCGGGAAGTTGATACACCAAACTACCCAAAACGAGGTCCACAAAACTATTGGTTTTTCATCTTCCGGGGTTAGGGTTTTGGATTTTCTTTATGTTAAAAAGGCCTTTAGAGCCTCATTGTAATCAATCTTCTTGCAAATGCAAGTAGCCGTCACATCTCTTCTCAGAGATAAGCTACCACCATTCTAGCGAGTCTTTCACTCTGTACTTCTACAATTTTGTACATTTCGCTCATTAATAGAAATTGTGTATTACTGTATATATGTGTCTCTTGTTATATTTCAGATATATCTCTGTAATATTATTGTCGTTCTTGCAATATCTCTATATATTTATGTGGTATATCTCCGCACTCATTTCGTGCCGAAAATAATTTGGATCATGTATATTATCTTCATACTTGTTGCAAGTGGCATTGACACTATCATTCATATAGTTCCAACTCATAATCAATTGCATCTTGATGCCAACCTCTACATAGCAACATTACTTCTTGCTTGCAATTAGTCACATCTCATATTTAATGTCTACTATGAACATAGACAAAACAATACTAGGGATAGAGTTATATGAGTAGTATAACTTAATGATTAAGAACACGTATTTCATTTTTAAAGATTATAATTTCAAATAGTTGTATTGAAAATGTGTTCCTATCTCCTTTCGGAATCAATTGTCTAAAGTCATATGGATGCAACCTTGATAGTATTGAGACGTGATATAGTCATAAGATGCAATGAGCTCACCTTTTAACTTACATTTACATGGTCATAACACCCTTAGTTGCTATTGTTTTTATTTATTTTCCAATAGGCTAAACATAATTTGATGCTAGTAGTTTTGGTCCAAGAATTTTGGTTTTGGATATCATCAACAACTTCTTATCCTATTCCCGTTATTATCACCTCTCAATTCTCAAATAGCTTGTTTTCTAATACAAGGATGGAGTTATGTATAAGAAATTTAGGTATACACGTGGAGTTATGTACAATGAATTTAGGTATACACGTGGAGTTATTTACAAGAAAGTTAGATATACACGTGTAAAGAGGTAGTCATGTTGTCAAGACCTTTGAAGCCAAAGTCATTTTGAAGAGGGGGTAGGTGAAGCTTTGAATAGGGGGCGAATGTTGTTCCTCTTCTTTCTTTACACCTTCCTCCTTCCTAACTTTGAAAGGGATGTTAGACTCGATGTCACGCTTAAGTCATGATGATTTCGTATTAATTTTAAATGAATCCAAACTCTAATAAAAATCCCATGGCGCGTGATATTCTTAAAATATTACACATTTGTTATGCGTTGTGTTCCAATGAAGTACAGGGGAGAGATGATATACATGGAAAGTTAGAGTTTGCTTACCAATAAGTTTGAAATTCATAAATGTTTTTTTTAATATTCATGTGCATGTAATTCATATAACTAATCATATTTCTTAATGTATAATGTGTTGTAATTATCTATACATTCAATAATCATAATTAATAATGTAATCATAATGTATAATGTGTTGTAATTATTTATATATTCAATAATTATAAGAAAAATGTATAATGAATATGAAGAATTTTTTCAATTAATTTTATCTAGTTGTTTATATTTTGGAAAATAAATTTAAAATATATATTTTTTTTCTAGTTTGTTGTTGACTTGTAGGACTAGCTTGTGGTTTGAGAAAACACAATTCAGGGGCATCTAAGTCGTCAAAATTACCTGGGGATCGCATCCAACCTGAGCCACACCAACCCTTAACATGGATGCATTTTTTGTCCCTGCAGGTTTCAAACCGGTGACTTAACATCACAGAGTGTCTTATCAGCACACTCCATCACCAATTGTTCTACACCTCAGAGACAACTTAAAATAAGATTGATTGATACAACTTTTAATATTTTATTTAAGTATTGACTGGTACTAATAAGAGCAATTAAAATCAACTCAAATTTTTTTATTAACGAAATTAATAATTTGGAAAACCTTTTCTATATGCCACCCAAAATTGAGCTTCTCTACTGCTACAATAAATGCTAGAGAAATTGCACACTCTATAAATACAACTCTCAAATAAGAGAGAAATTCAAACTTAAACTAAGCCACCCCTATATTACTTAGTTAAACGCCTCACAATACAAAATGATTATCATTCAACAAAACGATGACAAATTAAAACCAACTCAATATATAGTAAACTAATGCTTAACTAAAATTGGGACATTGCTCATGATTAAACTATACCTTATTAATACTTTTCAAAACTATAATCAAATAAGATTTATTTTAAAAAACCTCAACTCCTCACAGTCATTTTGTCTTCTATGAATTCCCATGCCAATGAAATTTATCTTCAATGCATACCAAATTTTGAAGGGAACAAAACGCTATGTATAATAGTGATTGATTTAGTGTTATTACAAGTATTGTTAATGAGGATGTAATATTTCAACTAACTTGCCAAAAAGTCGTAACAAAATATAAAAATATCAATATGTGTGGTCGTAAAATCCTTATAACTATAATATGTGGTAAACATCTATTTTTAATTATTATTTCATTAATCACCAAACTATATTACAAGTAATCTTTCAAAACTCCTCGAGCATAAAGAGATTCTACATTGATTTGTATTGATGGATGATCTAATGATGGGTAATAATCCTAGGGTTTCCTCAATATAAAGGTTTCAATAATATACATGTTTGAATAAGGAATAAAAGAACTTATTTACCAAATTATTTGGCAGYTTATATTAAGTGRCAAATAAATAGATAAATATTTCACTAAAAAWTGTTAATAAGTTTAATGGTGTTTAATTACATATGCATAAATGCCCAATAAATGATTAGAGAAATTTTGAGGTAAAAAATGGACCTCAAAATAAAAAAATGTAATATCAACATCAATTTTAAAAGAATCAATAAGATTCAAGTTGATGATGTTAACCATAAGTGTAAATAGTTTTGGAGGAAAAGAAGAAAATTATCTCTTTTAAAAAAACACAATTTTTTTCTTGTATTTCCACTTTATCTCATCGTGAGTATATCAAAAGTATGTACAATTAGTACTCGTCAGATGCATAATTTAATTATGCATTCAATGAATGCCCACACTTGAAATTTGTATAAACTTATGAAACAAGTAAAAAATGTAATTGAAAAAAGTAGTATTTTTCTTTCCCTTTGAAAAATCATAACTCTTATTTTATCATTTTAACTATTATTTTATTATTTTCTGTTGATTAAGGTTGGTTGCAATTGATGTCAACCCTTGAAGAAAGCCCCGTAGCACAAAGGTTTGGGTAATGGACCCAATATTGTTTGATGTAAATATGACTCATTATTGTTTTGTCATGGTTGATAAGAAGTAAATATAGATGAACTCCAAAGTGGTCCCCTTATGGTGAAATCCCTCACGGGAAGTCGCTTTGTGGAGTAAGAGAACCCATGCTTAATTGTGGAATAATGAGATGAAGGAAAGTGAATTTGTCAGGGAAAATATCCTATATGGATAGTGCTTGTCATGTCATGTCTAGTGGTATGTGGAACGTCACATAATTCCTCACGGTTAGAGAGTTATGGCC
>JASDQU010281769.1:0-11746 GCA_032191745.1 Picea mariana
AATTTCGAATTTTGAATTTGATTAATTGTAATTAATTATTGTGATTGTTGGGCAAAGATTTTATTTTCCCAACCAACTCTCTCACTATGACACATGTAAAATAAAAATCTTTTTATATTAATTGTCGAATGAAAAATGTAATAGCCAGGTTGAAATTAATTGACCATGACTACATGAGTGGGGAACAAACTTGAACTACCTCAGGGATGAATTTTACAATTGGAAAATGAGGAATTTTTCCACTAGTAGCCCCTGAAAAGCAGGGATTTGTAAAGATGCAAAAATTCCCAAAGAAGGAAAACGACCTAGACACAAGATGCTTTTTGATATAGAACATATGGGAGGAGGTAGGAGGATGCTTAGTATGTTGGGGAAAATATATCACTTATTGTTATGAACATTGATATGGGTGTGAGGCAAGGGGATTTTTTATCTGAAAGAGGACTATAGCGAAAGAGGATCATTGGAATTCACCCTTATGGACTCATGGCCAGGATAGGGGGTGAAAAGAGAAAGTAGTTTGGCTGTTATGTTCTATGGTTGGGTTGAACTTGGTTGTTCCATTTGTGTCCCAGCTTCGATTTCAAATATGTTATTCTACCTGTTCTCTTGATGAATATTTTAGTTTGTATTAATCTAATAGAAATGAGATGAATCTGTGATAATTACTTATTTATGTGAACAGATTCTCTGAACAAAAATACTAAATCAAATGTAAGTTCGATATGTTGTTTGATATTGGGAATATTTTGGTATAAATATGAATGTGGATTTATGTATAAGCAAACATAAAGATTTATTAAAGATTGATATAGGTTGGATAACCTTAAGTACAAACCTACAGGAAGTGTCTCTGCATGTTTTTTTTTACAGGTATCTGAATAAATATATATATACAAAGGAATGCATTCAATCTAAATAAAACTAAAGTATTTCTATGTTAATCAGAATTTGTACCATGTATATATATATATATATATATATATATATATATATATACGTATAAGTATTAAACTTAATGAATATTGNACAAAATTCTGGAAATGAATACAATATATATATATATATATATATATATATATATATATATTGTTGCATGTTTAGATACACGGAGCTGCATAAACATCTAATGTACTCATACATAGAAAGATTTTATCGATTTCTTGAATCACATGAAATTTCAAGTAATTTCCATTGATCAGTCTATATCAAAGGCATAGAAAAATTATAGTTCTTTTTACATTACAACAAACCCATAAGAAAATTTTCAGTGGTATATAATGCATGCTACATGTTATAGAGGTTGTTCAACACTTAACAAAGTTTTAACATTTTACATAACACATGCTATCATAATTGTTAATCGTGGAATTCGTATACAATATGAGGTTTACCCTTTCAATCTATTTATTCCATTAAGGGATTAAAAATATAGGTAACCAGTTTATCTATGGAACCCTGGTTCAAAAGATTATAATAATAGAGCACCCTAAGGTGGAACCCTGTACCACTAAATAAACAGAACCTGAGAACTTAAAATCAGACACCAAGATCTAGAACTCGAATTCCTTTCAAGTGAGGCGATCTCATGTATCCTTTTCCTCGAAAATGACTAAGTCCTCCTAGAGGAAAATAGATTATTAGTAAACAGTGTTATGAACAAATCAACGAAATTAAATATTGAAAAAAAACTGAGAATTAGTAAACAATGTTTAGGAAGAATCAATGAAATTAACATTGAAGAGTCAACACATGATTAATACTTAGCTTGAGGTTGGCATGGGTTTTAATAGACCTCAAATTTATTATAATTTTTTTTTTTTTCCTAGGGACATTATCCTTTAAATCTTCATAAGGTGGGTGCTTACATTTCCTTTGGCTTGGAGTGACCCTTGAGCATTTTACTTTAACAGAACAATAAGTTTTCAAAGGCAACAAGGGCCTTTTACTAAACCCTTATATCATACTATATAATGTTGATACTTAGATTTAAATGCCTATATGCAAAGATTGTATTTCCACTCTCCTAATTAAGGGAGTCGGGCTGGAGTGGACCTTGCACGCACCATATTATAACTCTGACATTAACCACCTATACTCTTACCTGGTTGATTTGACATTAGGACTAAGGCGTACCCAGGTGACTATAGTTATTAAAGATGAAACTAATGGTGGGTAACCATGCACTCCCCTCTAATGTTATGTCTTGGTTAAAATACAACTGGGGTCTTCCATCCTAACAAATAGTTCCCTACTCGCCCCGCATAGATCACTACGTAACTAACTAACTACCCTCCTCGGTCTGTTGGTGTAACGAGAGGAGTACATTAGAGATTTGAGGTATAATGATCGATCGTGTACACTGGAAAGTCATGGTTATATGTATCTTCCACTTTTAAAGAAGGTAGGTGCATCTATCAGGGGAAGTTAAGACTTTGACTTGGAATTTAATTGGCTTCAGTCCCAATGCCTCGTCCCCCTGTTCTTCCCAATCGTGATGCACCATACAAGCCCTAGCACATGGCTTGTACATATGAATGGTTAAGGGTGGTGATCGTCCATCTAGGTTTTTGGCAGTCTCATTTCGTTCTTGTATTTTTCGTAAGAGAGGTTCTGCACTGAGCATTGTTGCACAGGGAAGGGTTGCTGCCTCTGCAATTTTCATTGGTGAATTCAACAGTGAGCATCGTCTTTCTGGTAAGACCCTATATAACTATCAAACCTTATCTTTTTAACAAGGAAACACAGATTTCATGAGTGTGTTAAAGAGATTTTTTACTTTCTGTAATAGGAACAGGGTTTATGTGATTTCTCCTGTCATTATAATGTAGGTCGGGGTAGGGTTTAACACCGAGAGTCCTTACTTTACACCACCG
Source organism: Picea mariana (assembly GCA_032191745.1). NCBI lineage: Eukaryota > Viridiplantae > Streptophyta > Pinopsida > Pinales > Pinaceae > Picea > Picea mariana. The sequence continues at coordinate 2,877 of JASDQU010281769.1, forward strand.
TGGACATGTGCCCTCTGTTTGTGTCCCATGGATTTATTCTGACTCTTTTACTTCACTCTGATAATGGCAACTGTTTCGGAGGCAAACCTGTGTAGCACCGAAAGGGTTTATCGTTCTGTCTTCCTCTATGTTGATGCATTCTATTTTTAGTATAGTGATGGCCTACTGGTAAATTATTTCTGTAATACTTCCTGGAAAGTTGATTGTTCGTATCTATATATATATATATATATAATGTCATTTTCTCAGATTCTTTATATCTGCTCATGCAAAGTTCTGTTTATGTAAGGTTGGTCTTCTTGAATTCGCAGTATTACTTTCTCTGTCAACCCTTTTGTTTAAAGCTTTGTGTGAAAAGGGGTATTAATGTATTAATGGTGGGAATTTTTTCTTGTTGTGAGGTACTCACCAGAATTTCTAGGTATCACTTTCCCCAGCCAGGGACACGATCACAAACTAGGCACGGCCACTGGAGGTCATGGCATTTTTAAGTTAAGCAGTCTGGTATCCCTTTGGACCTCATCTATTCAATTTTCTAACTTGAAGGTTTTTTTTTAATATTTTTCTAACACCTTCCTATGATGGATGAGTGCAAGGTTGTTTTCTCGTTGGCACAGGTACCGACTTCTATTCAAAATGCCAAAGGTACTTGGATTCCATAACAACTGGTTCTCAAAATTCTCCTTACATAATAAGCATGGAAATCCTGTTTATGTAGTGTTCTACTATGATGACTATGTTGGGAAAAGCTTATCTTCGGTGCTCTGTACATTACCCTTGTGATTCAATGTATTAAAAAAAAATCTTATTAGTCGCATTGGCCATTAGTGTTGGATCCTGTTGATAACAGTTTGTGTAGTCTTTTGTTACCGAAAACTGTCTAATTGGACTTTTCTTGGAAAACTTCCTAACAAAATATGAAGAAATGTGTTTTCTAGTTATTCTATAATGGAATCGCTCCCCTATGTTTCAACCCCTTGATTGAAAATTACAGAATGGAATTAAAAGAATATTCTAGTATTGTTCGCTCATTGTCAAATATTCGGTTATGTTTCAAGTTTGAATTTACGTGAGCATATAATGGTTTTGTTCATGCACTGTCACATGTTTCGACTCTGCTTAGTTTGAATCATAGAAATATGCGAACACAGCTCTATTCGTGCATTGTTACTCTGTGTTTCTCTTCTATTGGTTGGAATACACTTATGCATATATAGATATGTTCACTCTGTTGATTTATTGATATGTATATCCTTTTCTGATTAATATTTTGAGAACCTATATATATGTATTCTCCCTATTCGTGTATATCCAAATATTTTTTAAGGCTTGGAAACCTATATATATATTCGCTCTTTTCGTGTATGTCCGAATCCATTTTAAGGTTTGGAAACCTATATATATATATATATATATTCTCTCTGTTGATGTTTATTTGACTCTGATAAGGTTTGAAACATATATATGTATATTCGCTTTGTTCGTGTTTATTTGACTCTGATAAGGCTTGAAACCTATATAAATATCTCTACTCTGTTCGTGTATATTTGACTCTATTTCAGGCTTGGAAACTATATATATATATACTTATATGCACTGTGTTCATTCCTTGATATTCATGCTCAAATCCGTTTAAAATTGTGGAATCGTATGTATGCATATAATACTTCTTTTCGTCCACGGTTAAGTATCTGATTCTATATATATTTTTATGAAATCAAAATGACATTTCTAGAAAATAATTCCACAATTAGATTCTACCGTCGGTTTGTTGCATTCTTGAACAACCATTGTCTAGGTTATAACATGAATACCATCGTTAAGGATCCCATTAAAAACAACAACCAATTCATCCAACAGAGGTATAATATCGAATTATTTAGGTACAGGAAAAAATTATAGCAGTTATACGAACATTAACACAAAAAGAAGCCAGAACTCTTTTATGTATAACTATGACATGAACAACATATCTACCAAACACATCATTCAGACAGATGGAGTTTAGACTAACATATTTGAACTATCCTATGGAGAAAAAAAAGGGAACAGACACGTTCCTCCCAACCGTAGGTCCGAGAAGCCACAATTTCTTACTCGATTCACCCCCTAGCCTAACCATGAGTCCATAAGGGTGAACTTGGCAATCCCTTTGCAACACAGTCCTTCAATTCAGTCTCTTTTTCCTTGCCTCACACCTTTCCAATGTTCATAACAGCAAGTGGAAAAAAAATCCAACAACTAGACTCTTTCCTCCAGCATACTTAGTAGCGTCCTGCCTCCTCACATATTCTTATTTGTAACTTGCCTAGGTCTTTTCCCTTCCTTGGGAATTTTCGTAGCCTCCTAAATCCCTGATTTTCAGGGGTTGCCAATGGCCAAATCACTAATTTTCCACTTGTAGAAATCAACCCAGGGATAGTTCCAACATGTTCCCCACTCATGAATTCATGGTCAACTACTTGTAACATGGTTGTTCCATTTGTATTCCTGCAATCAATATAAAATATTATGTTTTTAACAAGTGTCATTGACCAATAAATTTCCAGCAATTTAAATTCAAAAAATATTTTTATTTTCTTTATTTTTTGGGAGGATATCACATCATTTCCCCCTTAAATAAAACACTGTCCTTAGTGTTTTTTCCTTTCTTGGAATAGGATCGGATGAGATTTCCGCGAATCTCCTTCCAACTCCCAAGTGGCCTCCTTAGGGCTAAACTGCTTCCATTGCACCTTTACCTGAGCGACAGCTCTGTTCCGAAGTGTTATTTCTCTCCAGTCCAGAATGCATAGGGGTTCCACCTGAAACTCGCCTTTGGGTTCCACCTACACCAAGTTCTAATCAATCATATGAGTAGGGTCATGAATATACTTTTTCAACAATGAAACATGAAATACATTATGAATTCTTAGATTAGCTGGAAGTGCAAGTTGGTATGCTATGGGTCCAATTCGAGCTAGTATCTCGAATGGTCCACAAAACCTGGGTGCCAATTTGGCACAGTTCCCTAACTTCAGTGAGCTTTTTCGGGCCTTGAATTTCAAATAAACATGGTATCCTGCTTGAAATTCGAAGTGCCTTCTTTTCTTGTCTGCATAACTATTATGTCTGTCCTGTGCTTCTTTCAAGTTTTGTTGTACCTTTCTAACCATGTTCTCCATTTCTTGGAGCATTTCAGGTCCAACCATGAGTCTGTTAGCCATGTTATCCCAGCTAATTGGAGTTGTACACTTCCTGTTGTACGATACTTTGAAAGGTCTCAATTTTGCTGAAGTTTGGTACCCATTGTTATACGCAAATTCTACCAAGCGTATATAATCCTCCCACTTGTTTGGTTTTGTTCTTACATAGATGCAGAGCATATCCTCTATGATTTGGTTTGTCCTTTTGGTCTGTCCATCCATTTGTGGATGATAACTTGTACCAAAATTCAAGTTGGTATGGAGCCCTACAAACAACTCCTTCCAAAAGGCAGAGGTGAATTTTACGTCTCAATCTGAAATCACCATTTTAGGAATACCATGCAGTCTAAATATTTCTTTCATGAATATTTCAGCAATGTTTATATCTTTAAAAGTAGACTTTACTGGGATAAAGTGTGCAGACTTACTGAGTTTATAGATTACAACCATGATAGAATCATTCAGTTTCTGAGTTTTAGGAAAACCTGTTATAAAGTCAAGTGATATAGTCTCCCATTTCCATTCTGGTACTGGTAATGGTTGTAAGAGGACGGCTAGATGTTGGTGCTCAGCCTTAACCTGCTGACAATATTGGCATCTAGCCAAGTATTCCACTATTTCACCTTTCATATTAGGCCAATCAAATAGTTTTCTAAGTGTTGTTATTGTTTTCTGGTACCCTGGGTGGCCAGAATACAGATTCTTAAGCACTTTGTCCAATATTGTCACCTTTAACCTTGTTGAATCTAGTATGTAAACCCTATTTTTAAATCGTAGCATTTCCTTCTCGTCTACACTTAGATCTGAATTATCTGAGTTCATGGTAATATTTGAAAATTCTTCCATCATTTTGGTATAGTTTTTGTCATCAATACCTGTCGTCCTTATTCTTTCTTCTAGATCACTTTCTTCTCTGCTAATGTTCATCTCAAATAACCCATGGATTCTTCTACTTAATGCGTCTGCTACTTTGTTTTCCTTGCCCTTGATATGTCTAACTTCAAAGTCAAATTCACTTAAGAAGGCTAACCACCTTGCTTGCCCTGCGTTAAGATCTGGTTCGTCAAACAGGTATTTCACCCCGTTGTTGTCCGTTAATAGTAGGAATCTTCTACCCATTATGTAATGTGGGCACATATTTAAGGCGTGTATTACTGTTGCCAATTCTAAGTCATGAGTGATGTAATTTCGCTCGTGATCTTTTAATTTTTGGGACTCATAACAAATAACATGTCCTTCCTGAGTTAGGACACCACCTAGCCCTTCTTTACTTGCATCGACACATACCGTGAAGTCTTTATCTGGGTCTGCTACTTTTAATATGGGTTTCGTTGTCAATAATTCCTTTAGTTTGTTGAAGCTGTCTTGATATTTCTCTGACCAGTTAAACCTGGTTCCTTTCTTCTGTAATGATGTGATAGGGTGGGCTATCTTGGAAAATCCTTCTATAAACCTGCGGTCGTATCTGGCGATTCCCATGAATGACCTTATATCCACTACATCTTTAGGTATCAACCATTCCATAATGGATTTCATCTTTTCTGGGACTATCACAATGCCCTCTACTGAAATTACATGCCCAAGGTATTGTATTTCCTTCTGATAGAAGTCACGTTTGTCAAAGTTGGCATACAGTTTGTCCTTCCTTAATGTTTACAGAACTATTCTTAAGTGTTTCTCATGTTCCTCCTCCGTCTTTGAATAGACCAGGATATCGTTGATGAATACTACCATGAATTTGTCCTAGTACTCACTGAAAATGTTGTTCATTAGACACATAAATGTGACTGGGGATTTAATGAGCTCGAAAGGTACGACTACAAACTCGTAGTGTCCATATCTTGTCTGAAATGTTGTTTTGTTTATGTCCTCATCTTTTATCTGAACTTGGTGATACCCGAATCGTAAGTCCAATTTTGAGAAGATCTTGGCCCCTCCTACTTGATCGAAGAAATCATTTATCCTTGGTAAGGGGTACTTATTTTTTATAGTCATATTGTTCATTTGTCTATAGTCAATACATAATCTTAGAGTACCATCCTTCTTTTTCACAAAGAGGACTAGTGCTCCCCAAGGTGAGACACTTGGTCTGATATACTCCTTGTCCAACAATTCTTGTAACTATATTTTTAATTCTATTAGTTTTGCTAGACTCATCCAGTAAGGTGCCTTTGAGATAGGGGCAGAACCAGGTAACAGATCTATGGAGAAGTCTATTTCCCTTCTAGTGGGTAATTCTGGTATCTCATCTACAAACATGTCTCTGAAATCATGTAGGACATCAAAGTCTTCCAACTTTGGCTTATCCTTCTCTTCCGCTAGACTCGTCACTTGGATGGCATAAACTTGACATCCTTTTCTCACACATTTCTTTAGTTGCATCACTGAAAATTGTCTCACTGATACCAGTTTTGGTATACCTTGGGTTGTACTGGTGGTGCCGGAATCATCTTTATAGCTAAGTATCTTTGTATAACAATTTAATATTTCTTTGTGTCATTCCAACCAGTCCATCCCAATAATCATATTGTAAGATCCTAGTGGTAGGATGTTCAGATCGGTCCTTATAGTTTGACCATCTAGGCTGAACTAAAAATTCGAAATGTAGTCAATCACTTTCCTTTTTGTACCTGTCACTAGTTTCACAAGCCATGATTTTGCATGCTTTAGTCTCTTAAGTTTGTTCAACTCTACTACTTCCAGAGTAATATAGCTTAATGTTTCTCTTGGGTCACTTAAAACAGAAATTCGAGTATCCTGTATTTTACCTTCAACTTCCACCACTGAGGACTGGTGGTCAGCTTGTCATTCGTCGATGACTGCATTTATCCGATGTAGGCTCCTACCCATATCTCCCACAGTCGAGGCCTCTTGCAAGTTATGAAAAATAGTTCTGTTTGTTGAACCCAGACGTGGGCAGTTCCTCCTGAGATGAGGTTCTCCACATTCCCAACACTCCAATGGCTCATGGAAGTTGTCCCCAAACCTCTTTGCTCCTAGGTTTGTTGGTTTCCCACTGTCTTGAGCATTCGAAGGATAGGAGTGAAGATCCTTTCTCGAAAAACTCTTCGATGTATTCCGATAAGGAGCTGGCTGGTATCCCTTCTTCCGCTGGTTCATTCAATCTTGCTTTTTGTCTTTCCAAGCTTTGGGAAACTCTGCCCGTTGTTTATATTGGTCGTAGCACATCCATGCTTTTCTGAATACTTCACATAAGGATTTGGGGTTGTCAAACTCAATTCTATCCTTGTAGGACTGTGGTAGACAACTTAGAAATCGCTGAATTTTTACTTTATCCTCACGGATGTATGGTACGAATCTTAGCAAATCCAGAAATTTATTTATAAGATCCTCCATCATCATTTGTCCAAGTCGTAACTCATAAAATTCCTTCGTCTTTCTTTCAGAATAATTTTCTGAAAGGTATTGTTTATTAAAATACTTCTTAAATTCAGACCATTCCAACTATTTCTCTTTTAGGACCTTGGCTAATATCAAATCTTGCCACCAAATACTAGCCTTCCCCTTCAGATTTTAGGTGTTCATCCTGACCTTCATGTTGTTGGAACAGTTATAGATTTGGAAATGCTTTTTGATGTCCAATATCCAAGCCTCTGCTTCTTCTCTTGTCCTGGATTCCCTGTCAAAGGTAGTGGGTTTAATCTTTCTAAATTCTTCTTCAAGATGGTCTACTTGTTTTCTTTTTCTGTCAGTTTTTGTTCCATCCTTAGCTGAAGATGTTCCTTAAGACGAACTGTCTCCTTCTTCTGTTTCTGGCCCTGAGTTTTTGCAGTCTCTCTTGTTGACATCCTCATCGTTATTATTGTCTTTTTGGATTTTCTTGGTCACTATACTGTGCAACAAGAGTTTGTTTATCTCCTGTTGTTCTTGCTGTGCCTTCTTTAATTTTCCATTGTTGGCTTTAAAGATCTGTAATTCGACGATCAGGTTCCTCATTGTTTCCAATACTTCTGTGGGTGAGCTTCCATCACTATTATGTCTTGTATCCCCAGGACGTCCTTGCTACGGGTTTTCTCCCATCCTAATATTTGCATCTTCCTGAGCTACCATAATTAACAAAATAGAAATAGCTTTCTGTTTGTAACCATCAGATTTTTGTTAGTTTTACATAAGTCAAAATATATCTATTGTAAACAACTATTGTGGCCCTGTTCAGGTCCAGTGTTGTCACCTTTTTTCTCTGATACCATATGTAATAGACCTCAAATTTATCATAATTTTTTTTTTTTTCCTTAGGGACATTATCCTTTAAATCTTCATAAGGTGGGTGCTTACATTTCCTTTGGCTTTGAGTGACCCTTGAGCATTTTACTTTAGCAGAATGAGAAGTTTTCAAAGTAAAAAAGGGCCTTTTCCTAAACCCCTATATCATACTATATAATGTTGATACTTATATTTAAATGCTTATACGCAAAGATTGTATTTCCACTCTCCTAATTAAGGGAGTCAAGCTGGAGTGGACCTTGCACGCATGATATTATAACTCTCACATTAACCACCTATACTCTTACCTAGCTAAGTTGACATTAGGACTAAGGCGTACCCGGGTGACTATACTTATTAAAGATCAAACTAATGGTGGGTAACCACACACTCCCCTCTGATGTTACATCTTGGTTAAAATACGACTGGGGTCTTCCATCCTAACAAACAGTTCCCTACTCACCCCGCATAGATCACTACGTAACTAACTAACTTCCCTCCTTGTTATGTTGGTGTAACAAGAGGAGAACTTCAGAGATTTGAGGTATAACAATTGTTCGTGTACACTGGACAGTCATGGTTATATGTATCTTCCACTTTTAAAGAAGGTAGGTGCATCTGTCAGTGGCAGTTAAGACTCTGACTTGGAATTTAATTGGCTTCAGTCCCGACGCCCCGTCTCCCTATTCTTCCCAATCCTGATGCACCATCCAAGCCCTACCACATGGCTTGTACATCCAAATGGTTAAGGGTGGTGATCATCCATCTAGGTTTTTGGCAGTCTCATTTCGTTCGTGTATTTTTCGTAAGGGAGGTTCTACACTGAGCATTGTTGCACAGGGAAGGGTTATCGCCTCTGCGATTTTCATTGGTGACGTCAACAGAAACCACTGTCTTTCTGGTAAGCCCTATAGAACTATCGAACCTTAGTTTTTTAACAAGGAAACATAGAGTTCATGAGTGTGTTGAAGAGAGTTTTTACTTTCAGTAATAGGAACAGAGTTTATGTGATTTCTCCTGTCATTATAATGTAGGTCAGGGTAGGGGTTAACACCGAGAGTCCTTACTTTACACCATCGTGGCCATATGCCCTCTGTTTGTGTCCTGTGGATTTCTTCTGACTCTTTTACTTAACTCTGAAAATGGCAACTATTTCACAGGAAAACCTGTGTAGCACCGAAAGGGTTTATCATTCTGTCTTCCTCTTTGTTGATGCATTCTATTTGTAGTATAGTGATGGCCTACTGGTAAATTGTTTCTGGAATACTTCCTGGCAAGTTGATTTTTTCTATCTATATATATAATGTCATTTTCTCAGATTCTTTATATTTGTTACTGCAAAGTTCTGTTTATGTAAGGTTGGTCTTCTTGAATTTGCAGTATTACTTTCTCTGTCAACCCTTTTGTTTAATGACTTGTGTGAAAAGGGGTAATGTTGTATCAATGGTGGGACTTTGCTCT
>JASDQU010281770.1:4083-14667 GCA_032191745.1 Picea mariana
TATTTTAACAAGGAGCCATAATAATTATCAATGAGTCGGAAGATTAGATATCAGAATTTTTAAAAAGAATTGGTTCTTTATCAAAATTGAAGGTATTAGTTTCATGATGTCTTTTTGTTCCACCTAGAGGGGCTTCAACTACCATGACCTTCCTCGAAGAGGAAAATCCTATATCCATTTCTTCTACTTTATCCCTCAAGAAAGGAGTGGATTCCTCAATCGACACTTGTTGGTCCTGATTTACCTCATTATGATCGAGGTCAATCTCCGAACTTGATTTTTCCGAAAAAAAAATCATCTCTTTGGTTTTGATTTGGCTCCTTTTTTCTTGAAAGGGTGAGTTTGAGCATGGGAACAACTAGCTTGTAAATGTGTTGGAAGATGACATATCCTGCACCTTAAAGTTGTGCTCTCATAATCCAAGACCCGTGTGTATTTAAAATCCTTTCACGTGAAGATCATTTTGTCCAGAAGATCCTTACTAAGGTCTATCTCAACATAGATGCAAGCATATGTGCATAAACCCGCTACAACTCTCTCAAGATTTGATTTTATGTAAGTGCCCAAAGCATTCCCAACATCCCAAATTGACATTCTAGTAACTGACATAGTGTTAGGATCAAATTTAGAAAACCAAGGAGTTATATAAAGCTTCTCCAAACCAATGACCCTCCTTAAATACTTGTTGATAATCAACATGATCATAGAACCAAACAATAAAAATGCCTTCGAACACAGAGAGGTCTCACATTTCTTGGTCCAAGTCGAGTAAATCCACTGCAACAATGCCGATGTAGGAGGCCAATACCCATTAAATTTGTAAATAATCAATTCTTTTTCATATAGTGAATGTAGATGGGCTACCTCTGGCATTGTGATCTCCACCAACGACTTCTCTTCATTATGCTCCACTATATAAGCACTATGAATAAGAGAAGACTTTGAATCATTTGGATTGGTAGAGTTGTTTTTGGTTGCATCCTTAAATGACACAGGTTGGAAGTTGAAGGTATCCTTGAACCCACAAGTCCTCCATGCAATCACATCACTAAATTGAGGATGAAATCTTTGATTATTTTGTAGATAGACAATAAAGTTTGATCCACAAGTTGTTTACCCCCATAATATTAAACACTATTGATCCACAAGAACACTCCAATTTTCTCTTTAAATTGAACACACAATCTTCATAATACACCCACAAGAAGATGGTTTTTCTAAAAAGATACCTAACCATAATTTGAAAAATTGCCTTCCTTTCTTGCATAACACCAAACACCTTGCTTGTTGAAATTCCATCAAACACTTTTCTTACAAATATTTTGTCAAACACATACCATGTATCCTGAATATCTTGGCATTGATTATGTGTAGACATTTTGTCAAACAAATTGCATGATTCCTTAATATTTTGGTCAAACACTCGTTGAACAAATTTAGTGATCAAATGTTTATTCAATGATACTTCTTTGACCACAACGCCCTCACAACAACTCTTAAATTGGAAGACTTCGCTACCCAAAATATTTGAAGGAGGACCTTCAACTGAGTTGAAAATCCAAAACCACACATGAAAATGTGCTAGTTGTAGGTTGTTCCTTCAACCCTTCAACCATGGGTCAACCTCTTGCATACTATGAATCAAATAGGGAAAAGTCAAATCGATTTCCCCAACCAACACTGACTGGAGGTCTAACGACAAGGCTAATCTCCCCTCTTTACATTCCGTAGAAGCATACCCCCTCTAACGACAAGGCTAATCTCCCCTCTTTCTGTTCCGTAGAAGCATATCCCAATCTCACCAAATCTCACTTGGAAGATGGCTACTAACTCCAAAGGATCATTTTCCATTGCATAATCCAATAAAAATGTTAAAAACATAAATGAGGTGAGAAAGACTCATTCCTCAAGTATCTAAGAAACCTACATACTAACCACATCAACTTTCTATATTTTATGGAACAAAATATTCAACTATAATTATAACTATGACTAATCATATCTATTTTATGATTTACAATTTTTAAACATATATATTTTATTATTATTTTTGTTAAAATTTTTGACATTAATTTTTTTTACCTATTTTCTTTTATATTTATTGAATTAAATGATGAATTTAAAGATAATAGAAATTGATTATTTGCTTTTATACTTATCTAATTAAATGATGAATTTAAAGATAATGAAAACTATAAGAAAATTAATTAATTGACCTTCTTAATTTAGCAAATTTGTAGAGCCTCTTGATCCCCTCAAAAGTTTAAATATGAAAACCAACTCACAAAGCAAAGAACCGGTCCTTTTAATACAATAAAAGTGTCATAAGTTTGCAAAGAATGGAAGCAAAAATTTGGTTGATTTATTCTGAGCATCCCAATTTCCAACACATTTTCCACTATGAAAAAGAAAAGCAAAGAGGGAGAGGATTGTCTGGATCCGGTCAAAAGAAAGTAGTGGTCAAACACTGCCATGGAGGTGGGGAAACACTCAAAACAAATAGATAATAATATTAGAAGACAAATACAACAGACAACGAGCCAGTTTTCAAAAAATTGTGCTTTAATTTTTATTATGTTATTGGGGTGTGTGTGAGAGACACACATACCTAAGAGTAGAATATTAGAGAAACCAATATTCAAATTGGCAAAAGGAGACCCTTCCATATCTCGATGTACTTATTCATGCTTCAAATTTAAAGTAATATGGCCTTGGAAAACACAAACTCACGATAATGGGATTTTAAGAGTTTATGTGTGACCAGGTGTATGACAGTTAATTAAATGTATAATAAAATTAAGGTTTCTTTTAATTTATTTTAATTAAATCTCTTTTGTTGAGGAAAGAGGGTACAAAACTTATATAAGATCTACTTTACAATGAAGTTATCTTTCGTTATAAACTTACATTTAAGGACTTTTTAATGTTGTGTTCAATTTATTTGAAAAAATAAAATTTCAATTTTTTTTAAAGTTATGTTGTATTTCATTGTTTATATAAAAAGTATTGAAATTTAAAAAATTATATATATATATATATATATATATATATATATATTTTAAATAAAAATGATATTTCTCATCAAAATTATAATGATATTTCTCATCAAAATTATGTAAGTAATAGATTTAGTTTTATTGATATATTAACCCTATAGATATTAATTGAATTTATTCTATATATTTTTAAATTTTTTTAAGGTTTGCTTCTTATTTCATTTAGATTTTGAAATTATTCAAGGCTTGCTTTTGACTTCATTTGGATAGAAGATAGAATTAGTATTAATTGAAATTATTTTTAACAAAATTTTTACATTTTTATATTGTTTTTTCTATTTAGATAGATATAAGATGTATTTTATGTTATATTTTACAATCAAGTTAATAGTAATAATGATCTATTCTACTAAAGTCATCTAGAACTCACACTTACTTTGATTCATATAAAAACCAAATTGACATAGGACTACTTGTAAAGAAATCTTCACGTTATCACAAAGCTAATATCACCCCATTTTAAAGAACGTATAGAACTCCTTACAACATGCAACCAATCTATTTTTCTATATGAAACTATGATTAAATGCAATATATTCTATGAAAGTCACAAAAAACTGATATTACACTTGTTTTGTACACGAAACCACATTAGCATGGGGAGAACCTTTAACAAAACCTCCACATTATCATGGATCCAATGTCACTCATCCTAGTTAAAAAGGGTACAAAACCCCTTACAAAATCTACTTTTCCAATAATCTATCTTTAATGACGTCGTCGACATGAAGGTTATTTACTTTATTGAAGTATATTACTATCAACCCATATTTGCCGACGAAGCTATGATTAAAGGTTATCTATTCTATCAAAGTCACCCTATGACTTGAACTTCACTATCCTCATAGAAGATCACATTGGTACAGGGCCCACCTTTAACAAAACCTTTACATTATCATGGACCAAATGTCGCCCCTTCTATCTATAGAGAAAATACACAATTCCTTGCAAGTATCTACCTCAAAATAATTATATATTCAGTTATAAAACCATGATTGATGGTTATCTATTGTATCAAAGTACTTTACAATCAAGTCATCTTTGACTATGAATCCAAGACTAAAAGTTGTTTTTTATATCAAAGTCACCTAAGACTCACCCCACTCTTGATTTGCATAAAAACAACATTAACATAAGGACCACCCCTTCTATCCGGAGAGGGTACAAAACTCCTCACAAAATCTACATAGAAGATTGCATCGACATAGAAACCATCTTAACAAAACCTTTGCATTATCACAAACTTGATATCACCCTTTCTATCTAGAGAAGGTACAAAACTCCTCATGATATCTACTTTACAATCAAACTATCTGTAGTGATATTGCTACACCGAGGGTTATCTATTCTACCAAAGTGTTTTACAATCAAGCCATCTTTGATCACAAAGTTGTGACTAAGAGATTTCTATTCTGTCATACTCACTCAGGGCTTGCACCTAGAAGACCACATTTGGATGGGGACACTTGTAACAAAAATATTTCACCTTATCACATAACCATTGTTGTGACATAAATACAACCCACACCTCAAAAGACTCTGAGTCAACGCATCAATATTTCAGTATATGTCATAATTATTACAAGCATTATTTACTTCGTCAAACTCACCTAGAACTTGCAAGTAGCCTCATTCGCATAGAAGACCACATCAACATAGAAACTACCTTTAACAAAACCTTTTCACATTATCACAAAACTCATGTTCCCACATTAATATTTGAATGTGAGTCACAATTGTTGCAAGTGCTCCATCTTATCGCTAAACCACACCCTATAAATAACAATTTAATTTTTTTTTAATACAACTCACACCTTGAAATACTTTCTATCAACCATAGTATCAAGGGGAATGAGCCCACCAATATTTTAACATATGTTGTGAACATAGTTATAGTCTTGTCGTTAATCAATGGGAGTTTTCCACCATTAGTCCATGTTTGATTCCTAGTAGATGGTACTCTTACATCTTACTTGAGAGTTTCCAAAACGATATGTCCCAAAAGTAATACTCTATTAAGTCTAAATCTCGAAGGACAATCCTAATAGATATGAATAAATTCTAGTAACGAGTTAAGAAAATTTTGGAAAAAGTGAGTCTCCAACTTTAACCGAAAATTAAATATTTAAAAAAAAATTAACATATATAATTCTTATTACAAGTATTATTGACTCTATCATACTCACCTAGAACTTGAACTTAGCCTTATCACATTATCACATAACTACGATCCCACATTAACATCTCAACCCTAAACTATGGCGTTGGCTAAACGTTCTGCCTTTTGTTTTTTTGGCCGGATCCAGCTATGTAAATTTGGACAAAATTGCTATTTTCTGTTGTTTAAATTGTATTTCTGAATGCATAAATGGATTCAACATCATGAAAAACCCTTGGGGCACTCTGATTATACAAACTTAGCCACTAAAACCTGCAGATCCAACCATTCATCACCAAATTTTGGACAAAATCAAACTGAAAAAGTTGCCAAAAAAGCCTCCAAAAGATAAAACGTTTATAATGTCTAGACCACTGCCTAAACTATACCCAAAAATAACCTTTTTTTTTTTAATATAATTAATATGAGATGTGAACAATGTTGGAATTTGAAAATGAAATAAAGCGTGAAATTTGACAATTTTGAGAATTTCATTATCCGTTTTAATATTTTTAACAAAGACTGATGTAGGTTATGGAAATTTTTTACCTGTATTCCATCCTAAAATGTGGACCTCGTCGAACACGGCCAAGAACAATAATTTCTGAGTAAATAAAAATTACACTATTTTTAGTCATAAGAATTATTCAATTTGATGAATGGGGTTAAATTTGGATTATGACTAAACTTTAATATTAGTGGGAATTCGTGGGTTTTCGAGAAGATCACCTAATTAGTAATTTAATAATGTAATTTAGAGATGGTAAGTTTGACCGGTCTACCTAGAAGAAGTAAGTTGAAGGGAAAAGGCATGGGCGACATGACTACACGTGTGGTTCGCAGACCAAGAGGTCTGACCGACGGAAAATCCGGGTGTACCTCTTTCCCGTTGCCCATACACCGACGGTCAATTGACGGCAAATGACGACCCGTTCAACTATCCATTGTATAACGCTTGTCTCGACCAAAACGCTCCGCATTGATGAGGATAACGGGGAAATTCCCGTCGTAGGTGGTGGCCATCAATGAGCGTTATACACGGATTGGGGAAAAGGGAAGTGGACGACGGAATTGTGGTTGGATTTTTGTTTTGTTTATATTGCGGTATATAGTACGAGTAGCTTTCAGAGATCTCTGGGTATGAATGAAGGCATATACACAGTGTGTATATACTTGGAGAATCAATGAATGAGGGGGGAGGAGGAAAGGGGATAATTGTTTTTTGATGGTGGGTATTGTTGCTTTTGGGTGATGGGCGTATGATTGTTGTTGGGTTTTCCTTTTGTGGGGCCTTTGGGTGTTTTCTCTGTTGTGTGATGAGATGATGATTGATGGGCTTTTGACTGGAATGCAATGGAGTACATTGGAATGAAGCAGTTTCTATAAAACTGAGGTTTCAGTCTCAATCACAGATGCCATTTGGGGGCCTCCAGGTTCTTGTTCTTATTCTTGTTCTATCTCTCTTTTGCCCTTTTGTTTTTTTTTTCGGTTCTTGAAAGAAATCTGTATATTGGGTTGATGCATGAGATGGAGTTTTCAATATTCTTTGCTTTAGAGCCGAGGCCCATCTCGTTGCTAGTCACTCTGCATCATGTTTTCTGTATGGGATGCTGGGAAATCTGAAGCTTGAGTACTAAGAGGTTTTTATTTTTATGTTTTCAGTTCTTTCATTATTTGAGTATTGAGCAGAATGCTCTGCATTCCCGTCTTTTGACGGGAAGTTTTGGCTGGAGAACGGTGCGTGTGGGGATTGAGATTTGAGGGCTGAAGTGGGATTTTTGAGGTTTAGAATGAGCTCCATGAAGTGGGTTTCTGTTAGAGCTAGCATTGCGGAAACTCTGAGCCTGCAGGATAGAACCCCTGTTCTCTCTGAGATGCCCTCATTTAAGATTTCGAGCTGGGAAAAGGACGAACAAAGGCAGAACCAGGACACAGATTTGGGTTGTGATCAGGAAATTGATTTGGGTTTTGATCACAAGATCAATGGGAAGAAGGATGGGATTCCATTGAAACAGATTATTGAAGAGCTGGATTGCTCGGATGTGCCCTCTGTGTTTATTTGCCCCATTTCTCTGGAACCTATGCAGGATCCTGTGACCCTTTGTACAGGCCAGACCTATGAAAGATCCAATATTTTGCAGTGGTTTTCAATAGGGCATAATTACATCTGTCCGACAACTATGCAGGAGCTCTGGGATGTCTCTCTTACTCCCAACACGACCCTTTCTCATCTCATCTACAAGTGGTTTTCACACAGATATATGATGCAGAAGAAACAGGCCGAAAATGTTCAGGAGCGAGTGAAAGAGCTTCTTGAGAAGCTCAGGAAGGCTAAAGGGCAGATTAGAATAAAGGCTCTATGTGCACTTAGGTTGATTGCACAAACAGATGAATCCGCAAGAAAGAGTATAGTGGATGAAGGAGGGGTGATGTTGCTGTCATCTCTGTTGGGTCCTTTCACTTCACACGCAGTTGGGACTGAAGCCATTGGCATTCTGGTGAGGCTTCCTTTGGATTCAGAAGGAAAAACAAGCCTCACAGAACCAGCAAAGATCTCTCTGATGGTGGACCTTCTGCATGAGGGTACCATGGAGACAAGAATAAATTCAGCAAAGCTCATTGAAACTCTAGTCGACATCGAAGATCTGAAGTCCGAGAATGTTTCCAGTTTTAGGCTTCTATTCGGTTTGTTGAGGCTTGTAAAGGACAAGAAGTATCCAAGGGCCATGGCAGCAGGACTCAGTTTGCTAAGAATTATATGTTCTTGCAAGCAGGTGAGGAATCAGGTAGTGGGTATTGGATTAGTTGTGCAGTTGGTCGAGCTTCTTCCTTATGCAACAATCCCCTGTTTAGAGACCGCCCTGGCGATTCTGGACATTCTTTCTACAACCCCAGAGGGTAGGGCTGCTCTAAAGGACTGTGCTTGTACAATCCCTAATATAGTTAGAGTTTTGATGAGAGTTTCTGAAAACTACAAACAACATGCCTTGTCAATTTTGTGGACTGTATGTAAACTGGCACCTGAAGAGTGTACCTCAACGGCAGTTGAGGCGGGGATAGCAGCAAAATTGCTTCTTGTTATACAGAGCAGTTGTAACCCTGTTGTTAAACAAAGATCAGCAGAACTCCTAAAGCTCTGTAGCCTCAATTACACTGCCACGATCTTCATCTCCAAGTGCAAGCTCACCAGAACAATTCAATAGCTTCAAGCAATGAATTCCATAGAGCTATGTTGATTTGGAGGTTTCAGAGATAACGTGCTCTCCTCTACATCTTGAATGAATCAAGTGGATATCAGTGATTCCAGTGCAGTCATCTGGCCTTGAAACTCTAGCTAGTTATTCTTTTCTTTCGCTTTGTGTCTATTGCATGCAGAAATTAAATATCCTAGTATGGACGAAATGTCCAAGATTCAAAATAATTGGGGCTGCTGGGGACCTTACTATATACTGGTATTTTTCTCTCCCACAGCTTGCATGGACAAGTGGTTATTTCCGGCTGCAGAACTATGTACATGAGAGCAAGTTGTTGTTCCAGCGTGAACACCTTTATTACTATCAAATTCTATAGTAGGTTTTCCCCTTGCCTCAACACTCACTCTCATGGGAGCTGTATGGTCTGCTCTGGTTTGACATGGTGTGAGGAATGTAATATTCCTTTATGTACAAAGCAACAAGCTGTATACATGTATGCAAGGTGAAAGATAATGGGAACATTTGCAGGCAATATCAATCCATATTCGTTGGTCAGTTTCTCATTGATCAAGTTAAAGGATTATGATTCCCCTACAAATGGAATTTTTGTGATCCATTGTTTCCACAATGATCTGCTTGTTATAGGCTAAAGAAGTATTTTTTTTTATAAAATATTTTTTCAGTCACACAAGCTATGCTGGTTTTCATTCTTCTGTGGCATCCTACTTTAAGCATTTGATAACAATGTGTTTGTATACCAGTATATTTTGCAACAACTTTCAGTATATTAAATGTTTGAGTTGGGACCTATGCAAGCGCCATAGAGCTGTCACACCAGGTTTCTCTGATTTTTAATGTACTACTATATGATGCATTTTCAAACCAATAAAAAAAGGTGTAGCGAATTCGAGGAAGTAGATGACCCGTGAGAACTGTTTTACTGTGCACAAGTACTGCTTTTTTAAACTGAAACATTACATCGTTATGCCTGTTAGTGTAAGCCAAGGTTGCATCATATTACTTAATAAGATGTTCGAGGTAGCCAGTTCGAGGAAGTGGATGGTCCTCGAGGGATTTTTTTGAGGACCAGTGCTGCTGTTCATAAAACGTTACATCGTTATGCTTATGGGTGCAAGCCAAGGCTGCATAAGATTTATCCGTTTCTATTTAGCAGAAACACATTCATGTTGAGCATCCTATTGGAACTGAGAAAAAATTATATATCCTGTTTAAACAAATTAGGTCCATATAACCAAATGTACAACAAAATGCAAATAAAGTTGATGTTAGACTCTCCCTCCGAAGTTCCCTCTACACTGTACCATACATGGTAAGTTCCACATATTTCATTTATTTTAAATGAATACTTATCATATATTTCTTATTTTAAATGAATATTATTGTCCAATTATTTTTTAAAGCTTTGTGGAAAACTCACCGAATTCTTCTCCATGATCTATGGATGGTAAGTGGGGTAAACCGTAGCCCCAAGGAGCATGAGAGTCAAACCAGTGACTGAACTGACCCTGAGAGCTTATTATTTTTTTAAACTTGCATCATAGTTATCTAATAAAATTTATTATTTGGTCCGAGATGAATATTGATCTCTACAGATTATGTAATATGCTCTTGGATGAAACAGTTATTCAGGTTTATTAGAAGTTTAGATGAATACCATTATCCAGTTTTATTGAAAGTTTGCACTGTAGCCCCAAGGAACATGAGAGTCGAACCAGTGACCTTTCCGACTTCGCCAAGTTTAGATTGATAACATTATCCAATTTTATTGAAAGTTTGCACTGTAGCCCCAAGGAAAATGAGAGTTGAACCAGTGACCTCTCCAACTTCGTCACATTTGGTGTCAAGACCAATTGAACCTACCCTGGAGCTTATTATTTTTTAAAACTTGCACCATAGTTATGTCATTAAAAATATTATTTGGTCCGAGATGAATAAAGATTTCTAACATACTGTAATTTGCTCTTGGATGAAACAGTTATCCAGGATTATTAGAAGTTTAGATGAATACCATTATCCAGTTTTATTGGGAGTTTGCACCATGGATAATAGATATTTTAAAGTTTTTTTATTTTATATGAGATTATGCCTAAAGCTCTGCTTTCAATTTTGTTTTTCTAGCTTGTTTCTAGTATTATTCTCTGATATTCTATTTTTT
>JASDQU010281773.1:0-13508 GCA_032191745.1 Picea mariana
ATTGTAAGAAGTTTATGATCAAAGACTAAATTCTGGGAATGGTTCCTCCTGAAACTAAAATGCTAGACAAAACTATCTACAAATGAACTTGAAAGAACAGATCCACCTACAGGAGCATATCTAACTCTGAAATCGTAATTCTAGGTAGGATTGTCTATGTATATATGAACTTGAAAGGTATAGACCTATTTGTAGGTATATGTTTACTTCTGTAATTGAAGTTCTAGTAGATCTATCTTTGAATAATTGAATTGGAACAAGCCTGTACATATAGAAACAGATATATATATATATATATATATATATATATATATATATAGATAGATAGATAGATAGATACCAGTGCAGTTAGTATTGCGTACTAACTACATTAAAAGAAATTTAATAAATGAAATAGAAAAACCCACACAGAGACCTATTGTCATAATATTCAATAAAATTTCAGAAGTTCACTGCCCTAGTATAAGGTATTACAGAAGTGTAATGCTCCGTAAGCATAAGGGTTTAGAGACTTTTATTCAGGACCTTTACCGATAAAATAACTTAGGCTTTGTTTTTTATTCACACCGAATAAAATATTTCCAACTAAGAAATACTTACGGCATGACAAAATCTACAATTATTAAATGATGAATATACATGAGAAATCGTTCACTCAAGGTTCGTGACAGGGGCGATATAGATATGGCAAATATATTCGTACAGTTCTGTATTTTATTCTAAGCAATTGAAAAATCCTACTAGTCTTTTGAAAACCCCCCTTATACAATATAAAAGATGATAGTCATACAGGAATATAGATGTAAATATAACACTTCTCTTATGGTTAAGCGTTTTGGAATTTTAAACTACTGAACCATAAACTTTCTCTATCCTTATATTTAACAACGCAGGTCATCGTTAACTACTCCTGTCAGGTCCATTTTAACTTTTATCAATATCTTATCGTTATATCCCCCTATTTTGAATTCAACTAAACATTGTTTAGTGACATTTACCTGATGTCCTTTTTGTAGGCATGAAACTCTATATGGACTTGGATGTTCAATAGTCTCCAGCTCTAACTTTTCTACCATTGCCATAGAAAAGAGATTGTCTATGCTACCACTGTCCATGATGACCTTTCATACCCTGTCTTTGGACTTGCAAGCAGTCTAAAAAACGATTGTTCCTTTGCACTGGATTCTTTGCCTCCTTTTTTGGCATTAAGAGAACCTTCCTTATCACTAGTGATCTTCCACCTTCAGCATCCTCTGCCTCAACATTCTACCTTTGTGCTTCAGCAATGTGAGTCTCACCACCTTCTTTCTTATTATATGGACATTCATAAGACTTATGCCCATTCTTTCTACATGTGAAGCATTTTATTTTTCCACCTCTGCCTCTTTCTCTTCCTCTAGCACGAGAAAAAGTGTTATTATCAGCATACTGTCCTCTCTATTTGGCATACTGCCCTATCTGTGAGCTTCCACCTCTCTCAGTCTGAGGTTGAGGTTTCTTCCACTCTTCTTTAGTTTTCTGATTCCTATCATGGGCAACTATTTTGCCTCTGGGATGACTTCTGCCTCGGCCTCTCTGACCTTGTTTTCGGCTCAGCTTCTCTTCAGCCTTCAGAGCCATCTGATGAGCATATTCCACCATTCGAATGGTCATTATGCTCATCTCATCTTGAATGTCATATCTCAGACCATTCATATATCTGGAAACCTTTTCATCATCACTTTCGCAATGACCTGCCCTGATGTTTAACTTGTAGAATTCTTCAGTATACTCCTTCACTGACATCAGCTTCTGTCTCAAATTATGCATCCTCTGAAATAGAGTGATTTGATAATCCTTGGGTATGAATTTTGCTTTCATATTCACAATCATTCTATCCCAAATCTTGATTTTCTGCTTGCCTTTGCAATGTCTGTCAACCTGCAGTTCATCCCACCACAATGCTCCATGTCCTTTAAGTCTTGTGACAACATGTTTTACCTTTTTGTCTTCCTCGACATCTTCATAGTCAAAATATGTGTCCAGATCTCTAATCCAGTATAGAAGCTCTTCAACATACATGTTTCCCTCATATACTGGAATGTCCATTTTTTCCCTGGCACCCATCCTTACAACAACCCTGAGTAGGCATTCATTTGTTGCATCCTCTGTTGTAACTTCTTCCCCTTCATGTTCGGCTTCATTTTCACTTTCGGAATCACTGAGATCCCCAGCACCGACTGTGTGCCTCTGCACTATTTCCATAGCATCCATCCTAGCACATAATTCATGCACATCTCTTGCCCCTGGTGGATCAGGTAATTTCCTGTCCCTTCTTCTTGGTTTTTCCCGTTCCTCTGGTGGATCGGGTGTTTGTCTGTTTCTTCTTCTCGGCGGCATGGCTGTAAAATTCCTTCTTTTTTTTTTCCTACTACAGAAAGCAAAGAAAATTTTCCTATGCTCTGATACCAAACTTGATGCAGACCCCTCCCCAAACCCATAGGTCAGGATCTGCACAGGATCTTTTCTTTTCGGCCCCTGAGAGCTCGACTGGCTCTTTTATTTCCTTTTAGGGAAATCTACCCACAACAACACCTTGACGGAATTCCTCCTTTATTTTAGGATATCGGATTTCGCGATTTCAAAAATCCCTTGGTTGAGTGCCTTATCTCTTTGACCTCCAAAACCTGAAATACTTAAACACTTGAACCTTCCTGATGTCAATTTCGGCTTTTTTTTCTTTCACGATTTCGGGAGTTGCGATGATGAGAAACTATCCTCCTCGACTCCCGGAGTCCTAAAATCCTGAAATCCCCCTTTTTATGGAGATCAATGGCTGTGAACTCTCCCTTGATCCAATGGTCAGCGCAATTTCACGTACTGAGAGTTCAATATGCCAAATCTTGAACTCTGTGTCCTCTCCACCTCCTAGTCTTCGAAATCTCAAAATATCAAAATGGTACTTCACCTTGTTGTTTCACAGACTCGACGAGAAGTCTCCTATCCTTCCACGTGTCGCCTCCCATTTGTTTCATGTTTTCTCCTCTGTTATATCCTGATCTCTCTCCCTCGAGACTTCTGAAACCCCGCACTCTAAAGTTCTGAAAACTTGAACTTGTCGACTTTTCCACTCTACCCTGACGAGAATCCTTTCAGGCTTCAGGTACTTGATGTGTCAAGACCCAAACTTGCAACTTGGACTTCCGAAGTCTGAAACTCCAAAAAAAATCTAATGGCCCCAGAAATCTTGATCAACGGTTGACGTTAATTTAGGCTATCCAAAGGATGGCACTGTCCTGACCATTATCCCTCTCACAGCTTCCGCAAATCCAACGATCCCCACTGTTTCAGGATTCTCCTCGAAGAATTTCGACCGTCCAAACTTTTCCTCAAAGAACTATGGTTGTAACTTGGCCTCTACACGATGACCAAAGACTCCTCTTCTGCTCTTCAACACCTTGAGGGCATGAACTCTACTAAGCTTACTTTCTCGAACTCAAATCTCCTATGAGATTATTGCACGCACTCCTTGTGGCACTCTTCAAATACATCTAAGTATTTTAGTTCTTTTGACTCTGTGCAACTCCTTGTGACAGTAGTCTTCAACCCTCTCCTTGGTTGACAGGTTCTAAACTTTCAACCAGCCTGTGCACACCTTGTACAGCTTCTATGCCTAACTTGCACTTCTGTGGAAGATGAGAACAATGGTATCCCTCATGATCTTTCAGAGGTGAACTTTGAACCTGTCAATGCACTCCTTGCGGATGTTTCACTGCACTCCTTGCTAGAACTCTTGCTCAGATAGAGAAACAATTGAAACTCATTCCCTTACTCTCTCAGGCTTCAAATACTTAACATGGAATCATACATACATAGCATAAAAGAAAATGTACAATAGAAAGAGTAAAACAACCATGAGCATAACATTTATCATGTATACACAGAAAGTATTAGAACACCATGAGTCTGAATCAAAGCTTCATATATATTAATTTCATAACTTTTGTACATGGGTTCTTCTTCACAGCTCTCTACTTCTTCTCCTCTATGCTCTATGCTCAATTGATAATGTTAATGTTACAAGATGAGCGTGTCTATAGTCGTTTTCCCTCCAGCGCCTAAAACTGTCTAATCTAGAATTTAAATCTACCTACTTACATTAATTGCTTATAAATGCCTCTACACCTTACAGATGAGAGAGGATCGCTCAAGATCTGTTTACAATATGGAAGTATGCACTCTCTTAAATATTACATTAATGTTTCAAAACATTTCAAAAATGTGCGCTGGTGCTTTCCAGCTATCTTCCGTCTTAGCGCTTTTTTGCTACTTACGATGCACTCTTGAAAATTTTCATGGACTCTTGTTCATGATTTCTTGCACTGTCTGTCCATGCTTCTGAATTTATTCTTTATTCTCCCAGCTGGCATCTTCAACTCGATGTCCCTTCCATTTGACCAAGTATTCAAAATATTTTTTTCTCCTGGTCTTCTTGCTGACTCTCTTGTCAAGTATACTTTCCATCTGTGGCTTTTTAGCTACAGGCATTTGTTTAGCCCACTGAACCTCTGTGCGTTCACTGTCTTCTCCTACTCCTTCATATTTGTAAGGTTACAAATCTGAGATATTGAATATCGATGAAATTTCGACCCCATCGGGTAATTCAATCTCGTATGCATTCCCCAAAATTTCCTTATGATCTTACATGGTCCCATCTTCTTCATCTTTAGTTTGTTATACGTTCCCTTTGGGAACCTTTCCTTTCTCGAGTGTGCAAGAATCAAATCACCAACTTCAAACTAAATTTGTCACCTGTGTTGATCTGCTCTACACTTATACTCATGGCTTGAATTCTGCAATCGCCTCTTCACTTGGTTGTGAAGTTCCTTCATTGCCTCTACAAAATCTTCTACACTAGCACTTTAGTTTCATCCTGTTCTGAGTCTTTTAGTTCAAAAACTCCCCTGGGTTTCATTCCATAAACAATCTGAAATGGACTCTGCCTCGTGCTTCTATTGATCGAATCATTGTAAGCAAATTCTGCCTGCGGCAGAATATGATCCCACTGACTGTGGTGTTTAGTCACTAGGCTCCTTAGTAGATATCCCAAGCTTCTATTTACAACTTCTGTTCACCCATCAGTCTAAGGATGTTATGCTAAGCTAAATGACAAACTCATCCCAAGCTTCTTCCATAAATTCCTCCAGAAATGTCCGATGAACTTGGTGTCTCGATCCGAAACTATACTTCTGGGTAAGCCGTGAAGTCTAACAACTTCCTTGAAAAAAGGTTTGCGATATGAGTCATGTCACTGGTTTTCTGACATGGTATAAAGTGTGCCATTTTAGAAAATCTATCTACCACCACAAAGATTTAATCAAACCCTCTTTGCGTTCTTGGCAGCCCTAACACAAAATCCATGCTCACTGCATCCCACAGCCTCTCTAGTATGGGTAACGGATGATATAACCTTGTGTTATGTTTCCTTCCTTTTGTGTGCTGACAAATTCTGCATCTGACCACAAACCTTTTGACATTTTCTCTCATCCTTGTCCAAAAATATGAGCCATTTAATTTCGAGAACGTTTTATCATGACCGAAATGTTCGACCAATCCTCCACTATGTTTTTCCTTCAACAGATTCTCCCTCATGAAGCATTTTGGAATGCATAGTTGATTACCGTTGAATAATAATCCATCCTAGATCATATATTCAGTCCATTGGCTTCTGTCCCTAAGAATTGGATTCTCAGATGCCTCATACACCTCTTTGAAATCTGGATCATTTATATACATGTCCTTGAGGTTATCAAAACCCAAAGTTTTGACTCTAAATTCCTGCATCAGCAAACATTTCTTGCTCAAAGCATCAGCAAATTTGTTAGCAGTTCCAGAAATATGTTGAATTACAAAAGTAAAATTCTGCATGTACTCAACCCATTTTGCATGCTTTTGGTTCAACTTTTCTTGTTGAGTCACGAGTTGTAAAGCATGATTATCACTGTACAAAACGAACTCTTTAGGAACCAAATAGTGCCTCCACTTCTTCAGTGCCTGTATGACCACATAAAATTCTTTATCATACATGGAGTACTTCACTTTCGCTTCATTCAGTTTCTCACTGAAGTACACGATTGGTCTATCATCTTGGCTTAAGACCACTCCAATTTCAAATCCACTAGCGTCACATTTGACCTGAAATGTCTTGTTGAAATCTGGCAACACCAAAATTGGTTGTTCAAGAATTTTCTTTTTCAACAAACTGAAACTTTTCTCTGCTTCTTTCGTCCAGTGAAAAATTTATGTCTTTTCTTCACTGTGTCCATCATCAGTGCGCTAATTCCACTAAAATTTCTTATGAATTTCCGATAGAAACTAGCCAATCCATGAAAAATTCGAACTTCAAAGATACTCTTTGGTGATGGCCAATTCTTAATCACCTCCCCTTTATCTGGATCCATCTTCAACTTATCTACAGAAATAACAAACCCCAAATAAATGAGCTCTGTCTTCATCAATGAGGATTTCTTCATATTTATCAGCAGCTTCTCTTGCTGTAGCCTCTTCATCACTGTAGCCAAATGTTTCAGATGCTCTGCCTCTATTTTACTGAAAATTAGTGTGTCATCAAGATACACAATGACAAATTTTCCGATGAAATCCTTCAAGACTTCATTCATCAATCTCATGAAGGTACTTGGCTCGTTTTTTAAGCCAAACAGAAAAACAATCCATTCATACAACCCTTCGTTAGTCTTGAATGTTGTCTTCCATTCATCACCTTCTCTCATACAAATCTGATGATATCCACTTTTCAAATCAATCTTTGAAAAAAAAAATTCTCCACTCAAACAATCCATCAAATCATCCATCCTTGGCAATGGAAATCTATACCTGATGGTAATCTTGTTAATTGCTCTTGAGTCTGTACACATCCTCCAGCCTCCATCTTTCTTTGGGCTGAGGACTATTGGAACAACACATGGACTCAAGCTTTCTCTAACCAACCCTTTGTCCATTAAGTCTTGCACCTGTCTCTTGACCTCTTCATTCTCTTGTGGCGTCAATCTGTATGATGCTTTGTTACAAGTATAAGATCGATATGATGACTTATACTCCTGATAGGTGGCAATGAACGAGGTAGTTTGTCCCCTACTATATCAGCAAACTCTTCCAGTAGCTGTTGAATTTCCTCTGGTAAATCATCCACCCTCGTATTGGTTAAAACAATCCGAGGTTTTCTAACCAAAATGAATAGTGGATCTTCCTTCTTCTTAACCTCCTTAAGAAGTTCCTTCCCACTCATGAGAAGTACAGTGTTTCTTACTTCAGGTTTCACCTCTTTGTCCTTAATCGACAACAACATGTGAGTTCTCCCATTCTTCTCTAGGGTGCATCTGTTCTTTCTCCCATCATGAACCACATTCCTGTCATATTGCCACGGTCTGCCCAGCAATAGATGACAAACATCCATGGGAATGACATCACACAATATCTTATCGTTATATCCCCCTATTTTAAATTCAACTAAACATTGTTTAGTGACATTTACCTGATGTCCTTTTTGTAGCCATGAAACTCTATATGGACTTGGATGTTCAATAGTCTCCAGCTCCAACTTTTCTACCATCTTCGTAGAAACAAGATTGTTTGTGCTACCACTGTCCACGATGACCTTGCATACCCTGGCTTTGGTCTTGCAAGCAGTCCGAAAAAGATTGTTCCTTTGCACTGGATTCTCCACCTCCTTTCTGGCGTTAATAGAACCTTCCTCATCACCAGTGATCTTCCGCCTTCAATATTCTCTGCCTCAACATTCCTCCTTTGTGCTTCGGCAATGTGAGTCTCACCACCTTCTTTCTTCTTATCTGTACATTCATAAGACTTATCCCATTCTTTCTACATGTGAAGCATTTTATTTTGCCACCTCTGCCTCTTCTTCTTCCTCTAGCGCTAGGAAAAGTGTTATTATCAGCATACTATCCTCTCTGTTTGGCATACTGCCCTCTCTGTGAGCTTCCACCTCTCTCAGTCTGAGGTTGAGGTTTCTTCCACTTTTCTTTAGGTTTCTGATTCCTATCCTGGGCAACTGTTTTGCCTCTAGGATGACTTTTTCCTTGACCTCTCTGACCTTGTTTTCAGCTCAGCTTCTCTTCATCCTTCAGAGCCATATAATAAGCATATTCCACCGTTTGAATGGTAATCATGCTCATCTAATCTTGGATGTCATATCTCATACCATTCATATATCTAGCAACCTTTTCATCATCACTTTCGCGATGACCTCCCCTGATGTTTAACTTGTATAATTCTTCAGTATACTCCTTCATTGACATCATCTTCTGTCTCAAATTCTGCATCCTTCGAAACAGAGTGATTTGATAATCCTCGGGTATGAATTTTTCTTTCATCTTCGCAATAATTCTATCCCAACTCTTGATTTTTTGCTTGCCTTTGCAACATTTATTAGCCTGCAGTTCATCCCACCACAATGTTGCATGTCCTTTAAGTCTTGTGACAGCATGTTTAACCTTTTTGTCTTCCTCAACATCTTCATAGTCAAAATACGTGTCTAGATCACTAATCCAGTATAGAAGCTCTTCAACATCTAGGGTTCCCTCATATACTTGAATGTCCATTTTCTCCCTGGCACCCATCTTTACAACAGCCCTGAGTAGGCGTTCATTTGTTGCATCCTCTGCTGCAACTTCTTCTCCTTCATGTTTGTCTTCATTTTCACTTTCGGAATCACTGAGATCCCCAGCACTGACTACATGCCTCTGTGCTATTTCCATAGCATCCATCCTAGCACATAAGTCACGCACATCTCTTTCCCCTAGTGAATCAAGTAATTGCCTGCCCCTTCTTCTTGGCATTTCCCGTTCCTCTGGTGGATCGGGTGTTTGTCTATTTCTTCTTCTCGATGGCATGGCTATAAAATTCCTTTTTCTTTTTTTCCTACTACAGAAAGGAAAGAAATTTTTTCTATACTTTGATACAAAACTTGACGCAGACCCCTCCCCAGAACCGCAGGTCGACATCTGCACAGGATCTTTTCTTTTCAGCCCCTGAGAGCTTGACTAGCTCTTCTATTTCCTTTTTGGGAAATCTACCCACAATAACACCCTGAGGGAATCCTCCTTTATTTTGGGATATCGGATTTCACGATTTCACAAATCCCTTGGTCGAGCACCTTACCTCTTCGACCTCTGAAACCCAAAATACTTAAACACTTGACCCTTCCTGATGTTAATTTTGGCTTTTTTTCTTTCACTATTTCAAGAGTTGTGATGAAGAGCAACATTACTCCTCAACTCCCGAAGTCCCGAAACCCAAATTACCGAAATCCCAAAATCCCCCTTTTTATGGATATGAACGCTATGAACTCTCCCTTGATCCAACGGTCAGCGCAATTTTGCATACCGGGAGTTCAATATGCCAAATCTCGAACTTTATGTCCTCTCCACCTCCCGATCTTCGAAATCCCAAAATACCGAAATAGTACTTCACCTCGTTGTTTCACAAACTCAACGGGAAGTCTCTTGTCCTTCCATGTGTCGCCTCCCCTTTGTTTTGGGTTTTCTGCTCTGCTATATCCCGATCTCTCTCCCTCGAGACGAAACTCCGAACTCCAAAGTTTCGAAAACTTGAACTTGTTGACTTTTCCACTGTACTCTGATGAGAATCCTTTCGAAATTTGGGTACTTGATGTGTAAAGACCCAAACATGCAACTCGGACTTCCAAAGCCCGAAACTCAAAAAAAAATATAACGGCCCTGGAAATCTTGATCAATGGTTGACATTAATTTAGGATATCCAAAGGATGGCTCTGTTCTGACCATTATCCCTCTCGCAGCTTCGGCAGATCCAACGATCCCTGTTGTTCCGGGATTCTCCTCAAAGAATTTTGACCATCCAAACATTTCCTCAAAGAAATCTGGTTCTAACTTTCCCTCTACACGATGACCAAAGACTCCTCTTCTTCTCTTCAACACCTTGAGGTCACGAACTCTCCTGAGATTCCTTTCTAGAAGTCAAATCTCCTATGAGATTTATGCACACACTCTTTGTGGCACTCTTCAAATACCTCTAAGTATTTGAGTTCTTTTGACTCTGTGCAACTCCCTGCGACAGTAGTCTTCAACCCTCTCTTTGGTTGATAAGTTCTGAACTTTCAACCAGCGTGCGCACACCTTTCATGGCTTCTATGCCTGACTTGCACTTCTGTAGAAGATGAGAACAATGGTATCACTCCTAAGATTTCAAATGTGAACTCTGAACCCGTCGACGCACTCCTTGCGGATGTTTCATTGCACTCCTTGCAGGAACTCTTGCTCAGATAGAAAAACAATTGAAAATCATTCCCTTACTCTCTCAGACTTCGAATACTTAACATGAAATCATACATACATAGCATAAAAGAAAATGTACAACAAAAAGAGTAAAACAACCATGAGCATAACATTTATCATGTATACACAGAAAGTATTAGAACACCATGAGTCTGAATCAAAGCTTCATATATATTAATTTCAAAACTTCTGTACATGGGTTCTTCTTCACAGCTCTCTGCTTCTTCTCCTCTATGCTCTATGCTAAATTGATAATGTTAATGTTACAAGATGAGGGTGTCTATAGTCGTTTTCCCTCCAGCTCCTAAAATTGTCTAATATAGAATTTAAATCTACCTACTTACATTAACTTCCTATAAATGCCTCTACACCTTACATATGAGAGCAGATCGCTCAATATCTATTTACAATAAGGAAGTACGCACTCTCTTAAATATTACATTAATGTTTCAAAACATCTCATAAATGTGCACTGGTGCTTTCCAGTTGTCTTCCATCTTCGAGCTTGCTTGCTTCTTACGATGCTAGTGATGCTCCTGCATCATACTCCCTCGCTTGAAAATTTTCATGGACTCCTGTTCATGAGTTCTTACACTGTCTGTCAATGCTTCTGAATTTCTGCTTCATTCTCCCCGCTGGAATCTTCAACTGGATGTACCTTCCATTTGACCAAGTATTCGAAATATTCTTTTCTCCTGGTCTTCTTGCTGACTCTCTTGTCAAGTATACTTTCCATCTGTGGATTTTCAGCTAAAGCCATTTGTTTAGCCCACTGAACCTCTGTCTGTTCACTATTTTCTCCTTCTCCTTCATCTTTGTAAGGGTACAAATCTGACATATTGAATATCGGTGAAATTTTGACCCCATTAGGTAATTCGATCTCGTATGCATTCACCGAAAATTTCCTTATGATCTTACATGGTCCCATCTTATTCATCTTTAGTTTGTTATAGGTTCCCTTTGGGAACCTTTCCTTTCTCAAGTGTGCAAGAATCAAATCACCAACTTTGAACTGAAGTTGCGCATGTGTTGATCTGCTCTGCGCTTATACTCATGGCTTGAATTCTACAATCACCTCTTCACTTGGCTATGAAGTTTGTTCATTGCCTCTGCAAAATCTTCTGCACTAGCACTTCTAGTTTCATCCTGTTCTGAGTCTTTTAGTTCAGAAACTCCCCTGGGTTGCATTCCATAAACAATCTGAATGGACTCTGCCTCGTGCTTCTATTGATCGAATCATTGTAAGAAAATTCCGCCTGTAGCAGAATGTGATCCCACTGACTGTGGTGGTCAGTCACTAGGCTCCTTAGTAGATCTCCCAAGATTTCATTTACAACTTCTGTTTTCCCATCCGTCTGAGGATGATATGCTGAGCTAAATGAAAAACGCGTCCCCATCTTCTTCCATAAAGTCCTCCAGAAATGTCTGACGAACTTGGTATCTCGATCCGAAACTATACTTCTGGGTAAGCTGTGAAGTTTGACAACTTCCTTGAAAAACAAGTTCGCGATATGAGTCGCGTCACTAGTTTTCTAACATGGTATAAAGTGTGCCATTTTAGAAAATCTATCTACCACCACAAAGATTGACTCAAACCCTCTTTGCATTCTTGGCAACCCTAACACAAAATCCATGCTCACTGCATCTCATGGCCTCTCTAGTATGGGTAACGGATGATATAACCCCGTGTTCTATTTCCTTCCTTTTGTGTGCTGACAAATTCTGCATCTGTCCACAAACCTTTTGACATGTTCTCTCATCACTGGCCAAAAATATGAGCCATTTAATTTCGAGAACCTTTTATCATGACCAAAATGTCCGGCCAATCCTCCACTGTGTTTTTCCTTCAACAGATTCTCCCTCATGCAGCATTTTGGAATGCATAGTTGATTACCTCTGAAATATAATCCATCCTGCATCATATATTCAGTCCATTGGCTTCTTTCCTTGATAATTGGATTCTCATATGCCTCATACACCTCTTTGAAATCTGGATCATTTCTGTACATGTCCTTGAGGTTATCAAAACCAAAAGTTTTGACTCTAAATTCCTGCATCAGCAAACATTTCCTGCTCAAACCATCAACAACTTTGTTAGCAGTTCCATAAATATGTTTAATTACAAAAGTAAAATTATGCATGTACTCAACCCATTTTCCATGCTTTTGGTTCAACTTTTCTTGTTGAGTCACGAATTGTAAAGCATGATTATCATTGTACAAAACAAACTCTTTAGGAACCAAATAGTTCTTCCACTTCTTTAGTGCCTGTATGACCACATAAAATTCTTTATCATATGTGGAGTACTTCACTTTTGCTTCATTCAGTTTCTAACTGAAGTATGCAATTGTTCTATCATCTTTGATTAAGACCACTCCAATTGCAAATCCACTAGCGTCACATTTGACCTGAAACATCTTGTTGAAATCTGGCAACACCAAAATTGGTTGTTCAATAATTTTGTTTTTCAACAAACTGAAAATTTTCTCTACTTCTTCCATCCAGTGAAACGATTTATGTCTTTTCTTCACTGTGTCCATAATCGGTGTGCTAATTCCACTGAAATTTCTTATGAATTCCAATAGAAACTAGCCAATCCATGAAAACTTTGAAATTCAAAGATACTCTTTGGCGATGGCCAATTCTTAATCACCTCCACTTTATCTGGATCCATCTTCAACTTATCTAGAGAAATAACAAACCCCAAATAAGTGAGCTCTATCTTCATGAATGAGGATATCTTCATATTTATCAGCAACTTCTCTTGTTGTAGACTCTTCATCACTGTAGCCAAATGTTTCAAATGCTCTGCCCTCTGTTTTACTGAAAATCAGTATGTCATCAAGATACACAATGACAAATTTTCCAATGAAATCCTTCAGGACTTCATTCATCAATCTCATGAAGGTACTTGGCACATTTGTTAAGCCAAACGGCATAACAAGCAATTCATACAACCCTTCCTTAGTCTTGAATGATGTCTTCTGTAGTGTACCAATTGCTATGATGCCAATTTGTAGTGTACCAATTGCTCTGATACCAATTTGTAGTGTACCCTTCACTACCCAGGTTCACCCAACCTCTCGGTTTACCATTCATTACATGGATTTAAAAACAAATGCATTTAACCAGAATTAAACACACTTAACAACTCAGAGTAAAATATATGGGTACTGC